>JAGKRY010000068.1:0-79484 GCA_020002325.1 Chrysosphaeria jannelii
TTCACAGGAGGTTCCGGGAGGGGAACAACTACTATCTGCGGCTCTGCCAGTCGCCTTTTTTTACTTTTATTTCTTTTATGCCGGCTAGCTGTGTGGGAGACCTGGACTACAGCGTGAGCTGAGGGAAGTGCTTGGGGTGCTGAGTACGGATCTATTCGGGGGGAACATATAGACAGTTGTACCGGGGAGGGTCCCTAGGGGCCCGATCCAGTCGTTTGGGCTTCGAGCCTCCAGTAGACTGAAAATATAATCAAATCAAATCAAATCAAATCAAATCAAAAGCATCGAGGTGGTTACGGGCAGTGGCATGGCCAGTACCAGCTGGCTGAGCTATACGCTGAATAGTCCGAGATGTTAATAGTAAGGCGGTTTGAGTAAATAAGGCCTGGAACTTGTGGCTGGCAAAGCACACCACAATTGTTGGAAGTCTCCTCGGTGGTAATGCGTTATACATGACTAGGTGGGCTATACTTGAGCTCGAATATGAACTCGGATAAGATAGTGTGCATTAATAGCAAAAACCCAATGGAAGCTACGGCAGCTGAGCTTGCCGCGCAGTGAATATATTACCTAAGCAGTCCCCACTTTTACAATTGGCTCGAGTAGCCGCGTATCCTTATTGCTGTCTAGCTGGTGCAGTGACGGGCTACGGAATATACGCAGACACACTCTCAAAACGAGCGATTTCAAGGACAGAAGACGCGTCATGGCCGCAAATAAAGATGCCGCTGTCGAAAAGGACGTCGATATGGTAGATGCGCAAGAAGAGACGCCTGTCGACCCCATTACACAGACGGTTTTAGGTGCGTCTTTTTGGTGTTTTTTGCGCTTTTCGCAGTGCTGATTTTATAGATATCAAGGCCAACTTTACGCTTCTGGAGCGATCCATTGCACAGTATGACCCCCGCTTCACCCTGCGTGCGCTGCGTTCGATTTCGGTCATCCGCAAGAAATTGACGGCGGATATTTTGGCACGAGTCATTGCTGAGACGTTTCCTTCGACATCACAGCCTGCACGCCAGCTGCTAGCGGCCATTGGAAAAGAAGGCGTAGCTCTTGGCCAGCACGCAGAGCAGACTGCCGATGGGGCAAGCTCGTCGTCGAAGAAAGACAAGGACGCTGTGCCCGAAGTTGACGTCTTTTTGGGCGTGATGATCCAGGCGTTCCTCTTCGACGAGCAAAAGGCCGAGAAGGGATTCTCGTTTTCGCAGGCATTGGCGTCGCGTGTGCAAACACTGAACCGCCGTACGCTGGACTCGCTTGGCAGCAAGGTATTTTTCTACCTGAGTCTCTTTAGCGAGAAGATTTTGCCCTCAGCCCCGTCGCCGCAGTCTCCCGTGGTGTCGATCCGTCCCACGCTGCTTGCGGCTCTTCGGACGGCTGTGCTACGCAAGGACGTTGACACGCAGGCGTCTGTGATTGTCCTTTTGCTGCGTAGCTACCTGGCCACATCCCACATTACACAAGCTGACCTGCTCGTTGCGCACACACAGTTCCCAGAGAATGCAGCGAATAACCAGGTGGCTCGTTTCTTGTACTATTTGGGCCGTATTCGGGCTATCCAGCTGAACTACACAGAGGCCCATGAGCACCTCACGGGCGCTACTCGCAAGGCCCCGTCTAGTGCCTGTGCCGTTGGCTTTTCTCTGACTGCAACAAAGCTGCTTATTGTTGTAGAGCTGCTCATGGGGGACATTCCAAAGCGTGGTATTTTCCGCCAACCAGCAATGGAGGAGGCCCTGAAACCGTACTTTTTGCTGGTGCAATCTGTACGTGTCGGCAATTTGGAAGACTTTGAGACAACCATTGCTGATAATGCTGATGTTTTCCGAAAGGATGGCACATACTCGCTGATTTTGCGTCTGCGACAGAATGTCATCAAAACGGGCATTCGCACAATGTCCTTAGTGTATAGCCGGATTTCTCTCCGTGAGATTTGCATCCGCCTACAGCTGGGAAGCGAAGAGTCGGCCGAGTACATTGTGGCGAAAGCCATTCGGGACGGGGTTATTGAGGCCACGTTGGACCGTGAGAATGGCTACATGAAGAGCAAGGAGGTGGGTGATGTGTACGCAACCTCCGAGCCGGGCCAGGCATTCCACGAACGCATCCAGGCGTGCCTATCATTACACGACGAGAGTGTTAAGGTATGTTACAGTTGCTACGTTGATGCGAAAGTACTAATATGTAGGCAATGCGGTTTCCCATGAACCAACACCGCTTAGAGCTCAAAAAGGCCCAGGAGGCGAGAGAGCGGGAGCGGGAGATGGCAAAGGAGATCCAGGATGGAGACCTTGATGAAGGCGATATTGGGGATGAATTTGAGGGCTTGTAGGCCGCCATGATGTCGCTGGAAAACCAAAGTACAAAGATACAGCGCTTGAATAATAGATCATGTGGAACCCACTTTTTGAATTGTACATATCAACGGATGAAAAAGGCAGGTGTCGTGGACGTGCGCCTTCTCTTTACACAAAAATGTCGGCGTCACTTGCTCCAGAATGCAATGAGGTAAAAGAGTACGTGGGGCTATAGCTCACGGGGCAGCTGCTAATGGCAGGAAATATGATTTGTGCTTCCTCAAGTGGTACAGCGAGTCGTTTCTGAAGCGCACCGAGTCTGAGCCGATGAAGAAAAAATGCGACGAGCTGTTCCGCGACTACCAGACATGCCTAAAGAGCGCTCTGGTGGCCAAGGGCATCGATAAGCTCCTCGACGAAGCCCGCGAAGACCACCGCGAGAACGACGCGCTGTACCTCAAGAAACCGTAGTGCGCTAAATGACATAATTTTCATAAAATGCATAACCACGTGATCATCTCAAGAAGGCGTGACGGGCAGGTGGTGTGCAATGCACCCCTTCTCGATTCTGACGCTGGGCATCTTTGTAGCGGGCTACACGACGGCTCGTTGGGATCTGGTGACGCGTCTGTATGAGCTAGCACTGTTTTCGTGGGAATACGGCGTTGTGGTGCGTGTTTTGCAGCTGTATAGGCGGTGGCTAACGAATCGCAGACGAGAGCAGCAAAGGGATTTGCCTTGCTGACGCTTGTTTTTGTCGCCATTGTCGTCCCTGTAGCGAGACTGGCGACCCGCGAGTCTGCACTGGTACGTTTTTTGCGGGTCATGGCATCGCTGCTGACGAGACGTAGCATCCGCGGTCGTCGACGGGCATTTCGGCCCACGAACAGCTCCGACGACGAGGCTCTTTTTAGCTTCTGCAGCGCTCCTCCATGCGTCTTTTCTGGCCCGTTGACTTTTCCGCCGCCGCGCCCGGCGTTGTGGTTGGCTGGCGCAATGCAGACGGGGATGTCACCGCCGTTTCGGTCTTGTACCACGCACGTCCCCGTCTCGTTGAATCGGCTCTTGCAAGTGGCTCCCTTCTTCGGAATGCTCCCCATCCTATTTCCCGAATCTACCAGTTCTGTGGGCCATCCCGTCTGCATGTCCTTGGCGTCGTTAACATGGACCAGGGACAGTCTTTCCCGTCCAACTATCTCCTCATTACTGCCGGTAGCATCCCTCTCGTCACATACAAAGACCACGTACAGTGCATTCTCTACCAGCGCCCACGGCCCCATCAGATGCAGTATGTGTCCATCCATCCTATTAGCTTGGCCTTGAAAGAACCACCAGACAATGACAATGGGGCTGGGCAGGACCCACCACGCCATGGCCATGCCGGTTTGATAAAAAAGCTGCGTCTTCATTCCGTCCGGAAGATTCCTCTTTCTGCCGAGGAAAAGGCCCTTCCGACCATTATCCACCAAATCAACTGGGCGTGGGAGGTTGATTCTCTGTTGCAAAAGAACATTGCGTACATTAGCTCTCGCTCACGGCGAGACCAGAGCATCTCTGAGCGCGTTGTTGAGTCGGCTACGATTGTGAAAAACACCATTTTGGGCTGGCTCTGGACCATGACACGGCTCTATATTTTGCCCATCGTGGTCCAAGCCTTTGTTGTTGCTTTGGCCGCCCTCCGGTTAGCTGCTGAACTCTTGCTTCGCATGCTTGAATGGCGCCTCAGCACGCGTCATGGCGCTCTCAAGGACGTGTCTGCCATGGCGCAACAGCTCGAAATACGTCTGCTGCAGTTTTGCTACTGGCCCATGCAATACGCCAAGCTTCGTCAGCGCTCTGCTGACTGGGAAAGCATCACAACCAGTCATCCAGACTATATCCGCTTCTACAACAGTCTCTGGCTCGTTGTAAATGATGTCATTATTGGGATTGCTCTGGGCTTCTCCATCATTGACAATGCAGACTGGGCTGCTGGCCGTATGAGGTCCCTGCTACGCGTGTATCTGGTAGATTCCCTTCGAAGCTCCATTCTCTGGCTCATGGCCTGGCCTGCTGGCCTCAAACTCAACACGGAACTTGTCACTTTTTTGGGAGAGCTCTTCATCTGGATCATTGATACCTGGGCCATTGGCATTGATGCCCTGACCCCACATCTTCCACAGCTCGTCTGGGCCATTGGCCTGTCTGCTTTTGCAGGGGCCAGCATGCCCCTTGCCATTTGCTCCGACTTGCTTTCCATCCTGACCCTCCACATTCACTCCTTTTACCTTGCTTCGACACGCATCTACCATTGGCAGCTCACCATTCTCATCAGCCTCTTTCATCTCTTCCGTGGAAAGAAGAAGAATGTCCTGCGTCATCGTATCGACTCCTGTGACTACGACCTTGACCAGCTTCTCATTGGTACCATCCTCTTTACTTTTTTGTTCTTTCTTCTTCCCACCGTTGCCATTTACTATCTCAACTTTGCCATTGCCCGCATGGCCATTATTCTTTTCAAAGCTGTCTTTGACACTATGCTGGCTTGTCTCAACCATTTTCCTCTCTTTGCTTTGATGCTTCGTTTCAAGGACCCCCGACGACTTCCGGGAGGCATTCGCTTCGAGCTGCACCCTACGTCGTCCTCTCCCAACACGGCTATTGTCGTCATCTCACCGATGCCGCTGCCCTTGAAAAACATGTTCAACCAGTATTTTCAAATGGGCAAGCGTATCCGCAAGCACTATCTGTCCCCTCGCGTTCTCTTTTGTCTTGTTATGGGCAAGTTTGTGCCACCCATTGACCGGAAGAGCCTGTATAGTTTGCAGTATGTTATGCTCCCGAACAAGCGGGCTAGCCTTCTTGAGATGTGGCACGCCCTGCACGCAAAGCCACCCTCGCAAAACAGAATGTAAATAGAAAATCTAATACATAACATCACGCCTACTGGTTTTGGTACCGTTTCTTGCAATGAACAATCCTTTTTTTTTACAACTGTGACTTTTTTTGACACTTCTATTCCGTGATCGCCTTATCCGAAGGTATATCCCGAGAAAAGTCGAAACCCCCAAGAATGCCTCAAAAAACCACAATCCGCCCTCACTGCCGAAGCAAGAGGCACGCCACTCAAGACGCTTAAGTCTAATTACATTAGTATTTGCCACGTAGACAGAGATATAAGCGATACGTACAAACTTGGCCATGAGGGCAACCATCAGGTCGAAAAGACCAATGGCCTCGACGAAAGCGAAACCCAGAATGGCGTACGTGAAGAGCTGGCCACGGAGAGCGGGGTTGCGGGCAACACCCTGGATGAGGGCAGCAAAGACAAGACCAATACCAATACCAGCACCAGTCAGACCAATGGCAGCAGAACCCATACCAATGTTCTTGGAGACCTCGACCATGGCGTTGGCAACCTCAGAGCTGTACAGACGGCGCTGGGCAAAGGCACCCTGGCGCTTGACAGCCTGGAGAGCGTTGGGGCGGGCAGCGACTGCACTGTTAGCGATTTGGTCCAGTGATGGGCAGATAATGGCATCGCAGGCGTCGCAGACATCTCGGGCGTCGAGTACAGAGCCATCTGTAGCATAGGACCTAGAGGGCCATCGTTGTTCCAGTGCCATTTTGGCCATTTTGCGGCGATTTGTAAATGCACGACAGAGCTTTCACCAGCCCCAAGGCCTAGCAAAGCTCCCTCCGGTCATAGATGCAAGCCGTATTGGCATGCTTTCGTCCGCCAACCGTGGAAAAAACACAATGTTGAGAACCATCGCGAGCTATTGCTGTTGCAAAACAAAAAAACAAAAAAAGTCCTTACCAGAGATTGTGCGCTTGGCGGCGACAGAGCGCAAGGCAATCTTGGAAGCGGCGCGGAAAGACATTGTGGTGTTGAGCTTGGTGGGAAAAGCAAAAGAAATCTCTGCGGTGGAAGGAAAAAAAAGGAGAAGAAAAAAGAGGAGAGAAAAATGGAATGTGGAAGGAAGGAGAAAAGAGGAAGGAAAAAGGAGAAAGGAGGACCCGACCGCCAGTGAATTGCTGCTGTCGGAAAAAAAGAAGTGGGCACTATCGGGTCAAGCTCTGAAAAAAAAATCTCTAGTGGGTACTCGGCCAGCCGCAGTGTCTGGAGTGACGCTCCTCATGTTTGCACTGTCCATGGAGCTTCTCGTTTGGTTTCTGTTGATGTCTTTTGGCAACTGCTGATGTCTTCAATAAATATTCACTCAAAACACTTCTCTGTCCATGACGGGCATTTCAAGACAGATGGCATTTTGAACAGCTGTTACAAGTACATTGTGGGATACCTCAAGGTACTAACCATTGAGTTTTTTTCTTGCAGCTTCCCCAATTGCCCCTCGTATATGATGATTTAACACACACTTTTACGACTTTGAATATTGTAATTTTCGTCTGTTCTCTTTTTATTATCTCCTACCAGTGACATAGCGGCCGAATGAGGATATACATACGGCGGTAATTACAGTGTGAGTTCTAACATAGCGGACAAACTCGGGGCCAGCTCTGTATAGGGGACCTTTTGTTTTTTTTTTTATTTTTGGCCAGGTTTTAAATTTAAAATTGGGTCCATCTGGCATTATCATACCGCCCAAATCGTTCGCAGAAGCATTTGGAGGTGAAAGCCCATTTCATCTTTTCACCAATAATTATGATAAAGCATGAGCAATGAAATAGCGGGCAGATTTTCACAACAAAGGCATCATACCAATTGAGGTTCAAGCTTGCCGCCGTTGAAAAGTTGCAGACCCTTTCTCCCCGCATTACCAAAGCATAAAAAAATGGGTCGGAAAATTACGGGCAAAGATTTTTCAGTTTGCTTACATAACAAGTCGTCAAGCTCAGCTTCGCCTTAAACGCGTACATTATATTCCGCCAGTCTTTGGCTTGAAAGATTATAGTAGCTGTCTTTGATCCTTCTACCTCGGAAATTGCCAGTAACAACGCTGGATATGCGTTTGAAGTTATACCCACATAGGGCTTCATTATGTTTCCCATAAAAGGTTTCAAAATATGGCTCCACGATGCTGCTCACCAGAAAACTTTGCTTCTTTTTTCAGCAACAAAATCACCACCAGTCGGAAGGACATATGCCTTTTACCGACTTCGTTAGATAAGCAAGTTTGGATCACGTGCTTTACAGCAAACCGCAGGCGGTCAACTATCGGCCCATTATAATTTCTTTATCGACGGCAGAAAAAAAAAGAGGAAGAAAAAAAGTTGTCGTGGTCAATTAAGATAGTTCAGGCTTAATTAACGGCAACTACTCTTTAAAATGGTTGGAAAACTCAAGTATGCTCTGAATACCCATAAGGGTATTGACTTTGGGAAACTGAAGGAAAAGAAAAAGCTCAAGGAGTCGTTAAAAAAAAAGGCCCAAAAAGTAGAGGAGAAGGAAGAAGAAGAAGAGAGCGAAGATGCTGAAGAGGACGAGGACGAAGAGGAGAGCGAAGAAGACGAAGAAAGGGACGCTTTAATTGATGGAAAAGCTTCAGAAACAGAGGACGATGAGAGCGATGACGACGATATTGTAAGCGGACGAACTAACTATTCTCTTCAAGACTAATAAGCAGGCCGATTTTATGGCTGCCATGGAAAACGATGACGAATCGGATTCCGATTCGGATATAGAAATGGAAGAGAAGATTCAGCGCCCAAAGAAGGGCAAAAAGAACGACGTACAAGAAGAAGAGGAAGATGAAGAGGACGAGGATGAGCAAGAGGCCATGTCTCTTGACAAGGAAGACGAAGATATTCGATCTCGCGGCGTCATGCGCTCTACTATTAATAACACTGCGGCTTTATTAGCTGCCGTCACACGCCTCCAAAAGACTGTCCCGGCATACAATGACAAAACCCAAAAAAAAATGCCTTTCAGTGTGTTCCAAAGTTTTGTATCATCAACAGTGACTGCGGAAGATCTTGAGGATGCAAAGAACGACACAGAGCGCGAAAAGAAGCTGTATCAGCAAGGCTTCGAAGCCTTTGTAGAGGGCCGCAAGCTTTTAAAAAAGGAAGATGTTCCATTCACACGCCCAACAGATTTCTTTGCGGAAATGATCAAGGACGACGGACATATGAACCTTGTTCGGTCTAAACTTGTGGAAGCCGCTACCGCTCGTAAAGCTTCTGCAGACGCACGCAAGCAGCGTGAACTCAAAAAGTTCGGCAAGCAGGTACAAGCCGAGCGTATTCAAGAGCGTGCAAAGCAAAAGAAGGACACCCTCGAAAAAATTCAAAGCCTCAAGAGAAGTATGGTTTATTTACTACGGGGGGATGTATTAACAATATAGAACGTGCCGAAGGGGGCGCCACTAACACGCACGAATCGGATCTCTTCGATGTTGCGGTTGACAAGGAGCTTGCCGACAAGAATGCACCCATGCAACGTGGCCGTGGTGGTCGTGCTTCTGGCTCTGGACCTAATGCTAAACGTCAAAGAAAGAATGAAAAGTTTGGCTTTGGTGGTAAAAAGAGACTAGCGAAATCAGGTGATGCCATCTCTTCTGGAGATTTGAGTGGTTTCAATGCTAAACGCATGAAGGGCTCTTTCAAGAAACAAAGACCTGGAAAGGAGCGTCGCAGGGCGGCAGCAGGTAAACGCTAAAGCATTTGTCAATTATATTCAGTTTACGCATTTATTGTATTTTCCTTTTACTTCCTTGGATCGGTGAAGGTAAAATTCCGTACTTTCTCTACGACACATACGAAAACATCTTTTGATAATGGTTTAAATAACAGTGACAAGATATGGGAGCAATGATTGATTGAAGCTTCAATTTATTGATAAGAGCAGTAGCTAGAAAGATTGAACAAAACAAAGCCGTCCACCATACTAGAGCACTGTTAGTCTTGTGGTGAGTTAAAAAAGCAGAGGACGTACAGATTATCCGAAGGATAATTTACATGACAAAACAGCCCGTAGCGTTCTTCAAGATCTAGAGGAACTTCTGGTCGGGGAAGTTCTTAGGGAAGCTCTTGAGGAAGCCCTTGGGGAAGCCCTTGGGGAAGCTCTTGGGGAAGTCCTTGGGGAAGTCCTTGGGGAAGTTCTTGAGGAAAGCCATTTTTGATGATTTGATAGATTGTCTGATGATTCTCTGTGAAAAAAAGTTTCTTGAGATGGGGAGGGGACTGGGTCTTTATACTTTTTTACCCTCCATAGAAAAGAAAAGGGATGGGCATGGGGCTGGTTTGTTAAATGCGTGATAGTGTCATTAACCACGGTGTCCATCCCAGAGATCCTTCAAGAATTACACCTTTAAAAAAGAGAAAGCTCCTGTATTCTTCCACCAATAAGGATTAGTTACAATGAAGGATTTATTTTCCTACCGTACATATTTTGAGCGGGAATAATTCAGAGTATCACAACAGCATTATTTCCGAGCACAAAACTTGACTAGCCTTCGACGTATCCGAGATCGACCTTCAGCCAGCGCTTGAATAAACCTTACAAGACATGTACGTAATAATGTTGTTTCAAACTATTGAGAGCGAAGGATGCAGGACAGAAGCTTCACGACATTTCGCCGAGAGTCCAATGCATTCACCTTCGATGTCTACGAATGTTGTCTACTCTCTTAGACTACTCTATATGCAGTGTCTCGCAATGGCCGGCTTCTACGGCCCAAGTCACCCTCAAGCTGTTATAATTTTTTTCGCTTTGCCAGCTGACTTATCTCCAGTATTTCCATGGCTTGAAAAGATTATTTCTTGGCAGCTAGGTGGATTAGTGTCGATCTGGAATTTTAGGGCGGTTTTGGTTCTCAAAGGAGCCCATGAGGCACAAGGTTGAAAAAAACGAAAAAATAACAAATAAAAGAAGCCTCCATCCGACACTAGCTGCGCGCTTAACCAGTCTTGTCATGGACACGTTCTGCATCTTGTCCGCCGGGCTTAACGCTTTCGATAGAAAAACTTATCATTTTATGCAGATCTGAGGGGTAGCTTCGTGGAAAAGGCACTGGAATTTGAATTTTTCCATTGAACACAACAAGACATTGGCAAACAAAGCATAAATTAATTTTGACCATGAAGCCTTTATGAAAAATGGGAATGGCAAATTTTCACTCAACAATTGCATTGCTATTTTTCGGGGATAAAAATGCCCATACTAAAGCTTATAAAGCACATCGAAAAGAACCAACGTTTACTTGAAAGAAATGGGAACGCGATACTTCCAACCAGACGATCGCATCCACCAACTTCAACTCCCATAACGATAGTGCCTCTTTTAGCTCAGGGACGGCGTTCTTTTTGTCCACCTTTTACCTCGGTATCAACAACCCCGCATTGGCCAGTTATGATGTGATTAGGAGATGTTTTCTTTTCTGTCACTGCAACGTGACTATCGGTGAGGCATTTCCTCAATTGCATCCTTCGCTTCGACACTATTGCTCACGATACCCTCGTGTCCATTTCCTGTGTTATTTCCGTTCGTTTTTTACGAGGCTTCTGCAGCTGATCAGGCACATGCCGTTATCTTCGCCTGCCGGCCAACGCAGCGACAGCTTGCGTTAGGAATGTATCCCTAAACGGACACGGGTGGTGGTTTCAAGGAAGAAATCAGACAAACACCAAACCCATGCCGCAAGAAAGAGCAAAGCAAATCCGAAATAGGTAGAAAGCAATTTGTTTAGTAAAAAGGAGAAGAGATTACAAAATAACAATAGCAAATGTGTGAAGAAAAGTTTGTGACGTCTATGCCTGCCTACCTGAAGAATGGCCATGTATCCTGGGATTATGCTCTATGTATGATAGAAAGAAGGAACAAGGTCGTCGTAATAACCTAAAACCAAATCATAACATGCTAAATAAGGGCGTACTCAGCCCACAGTCTCTAAAGTATCATTATTACAAGAGCCTAGTGGTCTCCATATGGGCCTACGCTAGCTTCTCAGGTAATATGTGCTCTTACAAGAAGACCACGAAGCATGCCCTCTTTTGAGCTTTGGTTAGTTTTCAACTAGCCAAAATTACAGTACCCTGTGGTTTTATACAGCCATTTGCGTAAAAGTAAATACCTAAAATTTATTTTGTACATGAGTAAAAAGTTTATGCCCTGCCAATGGCCCTAGAATATTCACCACAGAGGAGTGAATGACATCATTGTCTGCTGCTGGCAAGAATTATGCTTGCCATCACAACACCCGATGGACGGCGACGAACTGTACTATCGATTTTTAGTTGGTTCCTACGACAGCAGCACATCTAGAACGCTCCGGGGGAGCAAGATGACCTCACGGCCGAAGACTACAACAACTTCGACCTGCCGTAATGTTGTTGGTAAACGCCATGTCAGACGCCACCCTGCAAACCACGGCTCTCGCCCAAATCATGCAATTGACGCAATCGGGCATTGCCGTGGACAATACCACTCTCTACCAGTGGATGACGCTGACCTTGTTCCCTTGGCCGGCAAGCTGACCGATGAGGATGTCTCCGATTCGGGAAACTAGAGGCTTCCCACGACAGTCTCCGTGGAAAGCCTGACGAGATCACCACTTTTTCGTTGGATAACCAATTTTCTAATAAATATACGGCTCATGGAATGTCCCCAACTGGCAACGGTAGGAAGTCTTGCTGACGTTAATACCAAGGAAATAATTTGATGGGAAGAACAAGACAAGGGGAGGATTAAGCGGCGTTAGCGGGCATACTTACGCGGGATAGTGGAATATGCTGGAAGGTGACTGCAGGCGGAGACTTAGCCTGCGTAGTCCGTAAGACTTTCGGCTGTTTATTTATCTCGCTGTTGTCCGCGACACACAGGTCAGTTCTGTCTCCCTTCCTTGCCCATTTCTTGAGGGGTTATCACATGAACGACGAATCATTTCTCGAATTTCAAATGGATCCCTTTTTATTTATTTAATTTTAGTTTTTCTGTGCTTTGACCCGTCGGCTCTTTAGACGTGCCTCACCATCAAATCTCCACTATACCCAGACATCCACTAATCCAGCTCAGAACCATCCGCCCAAATAACAAGACCCAATCAATATCCATCCAGACCAAAAACGAAGAAGTGCTGGCTAGAATAGCGGAAAATAGAGACGGCTCCTCCCCGTAACCACTTTTTAGCTATCCGTAACCGCTTAGCCTTTTGCTTCTATGGAAAAGGTTCTACCCGATACATTAGTTGACACCTTTTTTGAACTTGTGACGACAGGTAGCTAAAAATCCGTTACGGATAGCTAGAAAGTGGTTACGGAGAGGGTCCCTCAAAATAAAAAGGCAACAAGAGGCTAGCCGGGGTCATACAACCCGACTACCAAAGGGCAATGCAAACAGTAAGCCCACGTAGTAAACACAGTATCCGTGCATGTATGTACATAGGTGGACCCACATGGACCCACAATAGTGAAGGATATCATAAGGGCTCATCATACTTTTTCTCGGGTGACTGGGTATTGAACCATTCAATTGGTAGAAATTTATTTCTTTTCTCTTTCTCTTTGTAATAGCCAGCTAGGAGTGATGCGTTTTCACCATTTATGGCAAAGGCAGTATTCAACCACCTTGCATAGTTTTTCAATCTTCATTCAGCAGATAAATCATTATAAGGAGTTTCTATTCCAAGAAAAAGTCAAAGCACCTTTTCAATGCCAAGATTCTTTGCCTTTAAAGAAAGGCGGCATAATGGTAACTTTTATTACGTATCCAATGCGCTACAAGTGGCACTGTATCTAATAGTGTGCCGAGAATGCTGTTTCAACTAGCATGTGTAATGGCCTTCTTCATTTGCTTAGGTATGTACTATGGTACTAAATTATTATGACAAAAACAAGGGACCCGGGACAATGGAAAAGAGTCAAACGGCTTTTATGATAAATGACGATTGCGAACAAATAATAGCTGGCTATATACACTTTTATGATAGAGTATGTGTCGAATAAACAGTCTCTAGTATGGCTATTTTATTATAAAATCTCGTTTTCGCCTCTAATCCAAAATACTTTTTTTCTTCATAGACAATCTTCTGAAAATCTATCTACTCAAACACAATCAAAATGGACTCCTTGACTCCCGTCAAGAACACCACCTCATTGAACCCCACCAACTGTGTTCTCATGTAAATTATCTAGAAAATAATTCGTACGTCCTCTTAAAATTTCGGTCGATAGATACTAACAAGCCTCTAGTTTGATAGTCCTAGGCTGGGCTTTACCAATGCCTTTTTTCTTGGTTTTATATATATTAAATCAACTGATTAAATCATATTACTTTATTCTTTAAATCGTACATATACTTAAGCGCGTACTTCATCTCACTTGCTTACCTCGAGTTCGCCATTGAAGACGTATCATATTTTCAATAGCTGTCATAAGACATCATCGGCCTATTTTTGCAAAGACCACTGCTGTAGCTTAATATTTTTAACAATCAGAAGAATCAAAGAGAATACCCTGCATGTTGGCGTGCACAATAGGAAGTAGACTTCTGAAAATTTAACTAATGAATCCATTTGTGATTCTTATATAAAATTCAAAAGAAGACTTTTGGTCAAGGTTAACCTAGGAAAATGTACCTCGAGGTTTTCCAGCGTCACGACATTGATCACACCAGAAAGCCACCATATTATTTTCAAAATGCCATGTACCTACCATGTCAATACTCTTACTTCAACACATAGCCCTCTCTCTTACCTAAGAGTTTATGACATTTCACTTGTAAGATGCACTGAATAGCACGTAATTTTCAAGATCCCAGCCAATAGTCATATTATATTAGTCGTTGGACATAAGACTCTCTTGGGTCATATAAAAGAAGGGGTATGCCTCGCACTATTACAAGCCAAGTTGATTGCGAGTAGAAGATGCCACTGGAAATCCGAAAGTCCTTAAGCGACAGCAGGTCCTATAAGGGCTTGTACTTGGAGAATGAGATGGAAGTATTCATCATTCACGACCCAGATGCCACAAGCACGAACGCTTCCTTGAGCATAAACGTGGGGTCAAACGATGATGGCCAAGACACCAGTGGTAAAGCGCACGCCTTGGAGTATATGTATTTCTTAGATACCTTCAATGGAAAATGTGCAAACTACTTTGCAAGGGATATTGAAAGCAGGGGAGGTCTCTTCCGGTCCTTCACGTCAAGGAATCATACAACATTTACCATCTCTGTAAAACCAGCCGACACGGAGAATAAGTTGCACGAATTTGCTCAGAGGTTTCAAAAGCCAAAATTTGATACCTTGTCGATTGATACTGCTATCGATATGGTGGACGAAGATTTCAACACTGAAAGCTTTATTGAACAGTCATGCCATGAGGATCTTGAGCTTTTTTTGGCAAGCGAAGAGCTCTCTTGTAGTTTATTTTCTTGCGGGAATCACCACACACTCAGAACGAGACCAGAAAGAAAACGCATTGATATGAAAAGAGTGCTAAAAAGGTTTTATCAAAAGTATTCCTCTAATGAAATGAAATTGTGTCTTGGTGGAAACCTTTCACTGGATGAGCTGGAGCACCTAGCCACTGAGTTATTCTCGGACATTCCTAATAACTCCACTGAGGCAGAGTTATACCAGATGCCAATATACACTGCTAATGATCTTGGAATGGTTACGTTTGTTCAAACAGTGCATCACGAAACTTCTCAGCTACAGCTCCGATTCCAAATTCCAGGAGAGAACGATTGGATGAAACGACCTAGTCGCTATATTTCTTATTTATTAAAAGATACGAGCCCCGGAGGCCTTATGCACATATTAAAAGAGAATGACTTGGCGTTTTCTCTCGAATCCAAGACGGAAAGCTTTTTACGCGGTGGAGAAAGCATATTTTCTATCACAATTTCCTTGACAACAAAAGTAAGTTTTGATTATCGCCCTCTATGCCATGCTAATATGTAAAACAGGGACTGGAGAATTGGAAGGGGATAACAGAAATTGTCTTTAGCTATTTTAAGTTTGTGGGTGTGGAGGAAAGCATATTTGACCAGATGAAGCAGCAAAGCGATGCCAAATTTGCGTACAGAAAAAACAAATCTCTTTTTGAAGAAACAGAAAGAATTAGCAAATGTATGCAGCTATCTTTTGATCGTGACAATATTTTGGCTGGTTCCTGCGACGAATATGATGAAGCTGCTATCAAAACCTGCCTAAGCTGCATTCACCCATTCAACTTGAAGGTTACGGTATATACACCAGAGGACCTAAAATACCGGGAAAAGAGTCCCTTTCATAAAATACCGTACCGACACGAGCGTATCAGCTCAAACATCATTTATGAGTGGAAAGACCCGATTCATCTAGATTTTTCAATGCCCAGAGAGAACCCATTCATCCCAGGTCAAATTTCCATTCTTCCCGAACCAGAACAAAATAATACAAACCCTATATGCTTAAAAGAGGAGACAACATACAGAGTGTGGCATAAGAGTACAGGGTTCCGAGAGCCAAAGGCAACAGTATACCTTGATATGCATCTCGAGCCAACATTTCTTACACCAAGAAACCATCTTAAGAACTCGCTACTTATGAAAATTGCTGCTAATAATATGAAACCCATGCTTGACTTGGCAAAAGCTGCTGGAATGGATGCTACGCTAGAGCGAACTACAACTGGACTTTTAGTGACTGCTTGGGGACTCTCGGAAAAACTTCCAGAACTTTTATATAAGGTTGTCTCATCTCTCGTGCACTTAAAATTCACAGCAAAGGAATTCGATCAATCACTGGACTTTGTACGACGCGGACTTGATGGCGAGAGACGAAAAAGCACATCCAATTTGCTGGAGCAAAATTTAATGTGGGTGCTCTCTCCCTCATATGTCTGTCCACGGGAGATATCAGCCTACATAGACAATGTGGATATATCTAGTTTGGAGAAGTACCACAAAAGAGTTCTTAAAAAGGCCTTTATGTCCTTCTTCGTCCACGGAAATATTGACACTGCACGCTCCCTTGACATGGCGAAGAATATTCTGTCCATTACAGAAATACGAGGCCTTTCTAGAGAATACACTCTCCCAATGGAAACCATCTCCTTTACAGCTGGCCGAAACATTTTGTTCAAATCAAAAAAGATGAAGGGTGATAAAAACGCCCTACTGTATTATTTGCATATAGGAGAAGAGGATGACTCTTTATTGGCAAAAACGCATCTTTTTTGTGTCATGATTCGAAAAGGGCTTGATCGCTATTTTCAGAGATTGTATGAGGTAGATGTGCATTCAAAAGCATACTGCCATACCACAAATAAGACCTATGGGGTAGTAATTTGTGTTGAGAGTGAATATGATGCCGGCTTTATGGACATGCAAGTGGATGGATTTCTGTCAGACTTTCAGCGCGATCTAAAAGACATGTCTTCCACGCGGTTTAAAAATTACAAAACGATGGCGGAAGGTATGCTGTCGAGAAAACCAGTGGGCATATGGGATGAGGCAGATATATTTTACGCTTCGATAAAGGACGAGGCATATGATCCAGACAAGTCTAGGACAGTGGAAATGATTGAGGCGTTGACGCTAGAGAATATGAAAAAATTCTATGCTCTGCTAATAGCCCCAAGGTCAAGAGAGCGCTCCAAGATTGCGTTTTATTTGCAGTCAGCATCTGGCGGCTATACAAAGCAGCAGCTCCATAGAATAGTGAAAGAACTCGGGCTCTACGAAGGAAGCAGAGATAAAATAGCAAAGCTGATGGAGGATCTCCGAAGCGGATCAACAGAGCAGGTGGCATCAAAATTTAGTAAGGTCATGGACAAGCCGCTACTCGACATGGCAATGAAAACTGTGCAGCGGATCGTGGCATACAAGGGAGAATACAAGAAGGAGCTGCCTATTAATGGGATCCGCCCGAGAATTATGACGATGAAGGACTTTCGATCAGAAGCAATTACGTTTATAGTACAATAGCTGTTTTACTAAACATGGGCATGGATTTACAGTTGAACTTGAAATACGAAAGAAAAAAAGGGATCACGTGACGTACATGATGAGACGCGTCGAATGTTTTGACGAAAGGCAGCAATGTCGCGTCTCTCGGTCTATGTTGACCAAATCACGGCCACTTCTGACGGGATTCGGGGATTACAGTGCGTTCTAGGCAGATGCACTTCGAATGCTAATGGCCAGATTTGCGAAGCCAAAAGTGTTTACGAATGCGTTGTTATATAATGAAGACATTACCAACTTGATCCGGGACACTGAGGCCCACGAACGCGCTCTATTCTCTGTCCCTGCGCCTGAGAAAAATACCGCAGCGCCTGCTGCCAAAGAAAAGGCCTCCAAGCGGCGGCAGACTGTCTTTAATGTCTCTGGAGGCGAGGTGACAACAGGGCCTCCTACAGCGCGAATGGGCGCTGTTCCACGGCGCCAGACGGCCGTCGCTGCGGTTCTGGGGGGAGATCTGCATGCCCGCATCTCCCAAAAACGGAAAACACTTTCCGGTGGCACAGACGTCGACGTAGAGGTGCTTTTACAGGGCGCCGAGAAGCTCTGCAGTGTGTACGCGCCCCCAGAAGCCTTGGAAAGGATAGCGTCTCTGCGACGGCAGCATGTGCAGCAGCTTGACACGCTGGCCTACTACGAGAACAAGGTCTCCGAACAAGCAGAGCGTCTGGCCGAGATGAATCATGACCGGAAAGACGAAGAGCCGCAAGACGACGATGTAGATATGGATGCCCCGCTCGAGGACGGTGTTATTGCCAGCGAGGACGATATCCGAGAGCTGGAAAGACGGAAGCGTCAACTCCAGGAGCGCCTGGACCAGCTCAACACAGACTTGGGCGTTGCTCTTAATTAAAAAAGAAGAAAAAGAAGAAAAAGAAGAAGAAAATGGATTGCTTCTATGTGACGATTACTGCATGTTTTTGGCCTCGGAAAAAGCGCGGAGGAACGCCTCGGGGTCCTGGGCGCCGTTCACGTCAATAGTATCATTGATTGTGAAAAATGGAACACCTCTAATTCGGCGACGGTATGCGTTTTGCACTTCTGCATCAACAGAACCTGCCCCCTTGTCGCTGTCCAAATATGCACGGGCCTCGGCCTCATCAACACCGCCTGCTTTGGCGGCACTGATGAGCATGTCGTGGGACGTGACATCTCCGCCGTTTTCAAAGTACGACTGAAAGATATAGTCCACTGCTTTGTTCTGGGCCTCCTCTCCCTTTGACTTTGCCAGTTCAATGATTCTGTGGGCATCTCGCGTATGGCCAACACGCCCTTTATGGGTAAAATTGATGCCTACAGTTTTTCCATACGCTGTCATTTGGGCATTCATGCTCGGGACCTCAGCAGGAGGGAATTTCTCTGCCATTGCCTCGCTTACAGGAATGCTCTTTTTTGAGCGCTCTGGGTTCAGGTAAAAAGGGGCCCATGAAATTTTGAATTGGTCATTGGCATTTTCTGGGGATGCTGCTTTGAAGAGCGCCATGGCCTTTTCCAATTTGCGTTTGCCAATATAGCACTATTCTGTTAACAAGAAACACTCTCACTACTGCACGTACAAATGGACAGACTACATCCGAAACTATTGTAATGTTGATAACAGCCATGGTCCTCTCTTAGTTTGAGAATATTTTTTAAAAAAGGCTCCATGTCTGCGAAGCTTCACCGTTTTAATCATTTCACCAAGGCATGATTACAAATAACGTCTGAGGCTAAGACCGGGTAAGCTGATTAATGGCAAAACTTGGCTAGGTCACATTATTAATGAGCCGACCCGCTCGGTTAGTCATCAAAACCTTGGCTATGAATTACATACAAACAAAATACGATTCACTCATTCTGTTTAATTCAAAGGTTTAAAAGCACAAAATGAAGCTAAAGACAGAGACTCAGCTTCCTTAATGTCTGTACAAAACAATTCAAGCATAAAAAACTACGGGCTGGCCTCGGACACTGACGATGGAGAGACAGCCATGGAAAGGCCCTGTCTCCTTTCTATTTCTGATATCCACCAGTTAAAAGAGCTGACAAGGTTCGAAAAGCACGAGTTTGAGAGGGAAGTAAGAAAGCTTTGGCAGGGATACCATTCCCATGTCCACGATAACACTGAAAGAAGAAATTGGGGACATTTGCTCTTGGAAATTACACCACGGGTGGTAGGAATTATAAAGGAACGATGTCATGATATGGAGAATATCGACGGCTACATAAAGTACCTCCTAAGAGATACGGCGACGTCTTTTGATGGGCCGCGACTGTGGAGACCATCAGAGGTAAAGGGCGTGCCTGAGCTTTGCCAAGAGGATGCACTCAAATTTGCTGCACAGCTCCATCCGCTTTGGAGGTCATACGAGAGATCAGAGAATGGCTCGCGGGAACGAGACTTTGTACGGAAGCATATTGTCAAGCTAGGCATTTCGATTGAGAGACAAATCAAGTTTCACCGCAATTCAGTCCGAAATGCAGCTGTGCAAGAAAAGGAAAATAGTCCTCCTGGCAAGGCACCTTTACAAGCAGAAAAGCCAGATGTATTTAAAAGGTTTTGGCAAAAGCTGAATCCTTCGGGGAAAATGAGCATTTTTGATACGAAGAAAATGGCGCCATTAGATACCGAGGAAGATGACCATCTGAATTGGATAAGCTCCAAGCATCTTGCCTCCTTTGCAGATAGATGCTCGCTGCCGTACAGCGTACCATCGACGCTAGGTACAAAGTCAATGTATAGTGCGTCTCTGCCACTGATAGAGCCTCCTAAAGAATCGTACTGCTCAAAGACTACGATTCATAACCATCGAGAGGCCATTGCTAGCCTCTCTCGTTTGGTCAGCATGATTGAAAATGGACAGTATTCCAAGGTAAAAGTTCACCTGAAACTGAAGTGTCTCTAACTCTTATTTTCTTCTTTCTTTTTTTTTCTTTTATTTTTGCTTTTTTAGGTAGCCGTCAATATGTGCCTTGCAAACGACACTGTTTGCTGCATCAAGTGAATAGGCCGTATTCAATTCAATATAAATGAAGACATGGATAAGAAGTTCACGGAACTATGATTTCAAATGATATAAAATGACCAACCCATGAATCAGTCAAAAACTCCACGGGGCACGGCCCCTCAGGCGAGACCACTTACCTTCCCTGCGCAAATTCAGCCACATACTCCGACTCGGGTGAGCCTTCATGAGCAAGAAGACAAGATCGTCCAGCGTACGAGCTCTGCGTTGAAAAGACGTCGCGTTGCATCTGAGCAGCACGAGTCAAGTCCTGAGCTATATGTACCCCTTGCCAGTGATCCATTGGAGAACTCGGCCCTTACGCGAACCGATGTGATGCAGTCAAAGAATTTTACTTCTACAGAGAAAAGAATGCACGCAGAAGTGCTCGACAGTCTCTGGAACGATCTCGA
Source organism: Chrysosphaeria jannelii (assembly GCA_020002325.1). NCBI lineage: Eukaryota > Fungi > Ascomycota > Sordariomycetes > Ophiostomatales > Ophiostomataceae > Chrysosphaeria > Chrysosphaeria jannelii. Next base: position 20,588 of record JAGKRY010000068.1, read on the forward strand.
GAATGCCGGGACGGAAAAGGAGATGCAAGCTGTTGTTTTCCGCCTCACCCGCTATAGTGAGGGTGTCCGAAATATGCTGACAATGCGCAAGAAGCACATGGAAAGCGAAGAGGCTTTGCGAAACCATTTGAGTAGCATGAAAAAATTGTACATGCCAGAGGCTGAAAAGCCTAAACACGTCAGTTTTGCAGTGGGTAATAATGGCCCTCGTGTCGACTTTCGACGGACATTGGGGTCACCAAAGGAAGCGCAAAAGAGTATTCTGCTGCAAAACGAGGCAACAACAAGTGCCGAAGCAAAGTCTCTGTTGCGAAGCGCCATCGAAATACTAGATGGGAAAAAGGACAAAGAGTTCACATTAGACATGGATGTAGAATTGATAAAATAGGCACACAACAATATGTTCACATTCATAAGTACAAGTAGGTGAAGCTTCAATGTTTTTATTTGATAGAAAAAGAGATATATCCGGAATCTAAGCGGCCATGATGATGGATATCAAAATCTGAGAAACATTAGAGTCAATGTCACAGTAAGGAGAACATACAAGTTATCTAGTGGATAATTCACATGATAACACAGTTGGTAGGGTTCTTGAGGTTGGCAGAGGAGTTCTTGACGGGATTGAAAGAGTTCATTTTGATGGTTGTGATTGATTTTCCGGAGATTGTCTGTGAAGAGAAGCCTTTGGATGGGGGAATGCCAAGGCTATATATACATTTCTTCTTCTATGTGAGAGAAGAATAAAAGTGTTTGATAAAAGCATCTCATAATTGAAGTAATAAGATCCGTCTTTCATGTAGACTCTACCATTATATTTCTGGTTTCGGAAAACAGTAGCGAGAACTCTGATATATACTGCTGCATTTTCATTTATATCAAAGAAAAGCCTCTTTTGATTGTCCTAAAGAAATGCATGTCACTGAGCAAGATTAATTGGTGGAAGTTTCTTTTGGGTGCTTTTTCTTTGTTACCTACAATTTAAAGTGCAGCAGATACACATATCACATATCAACTTCCGCCAATGAATCTTGCTCAGTGACATGCATCTCTTTGGGCCAATCAAAAGGTGATTTTCTTTGTTACAAAAGGAAATGCAGCAGTATATATCAGAGTTCTCGCTACTGTTTTCCGAAACCAGAAATATAATGGTAGAGTCTACATGAAAGACGGATCTTATTACTTCAATTATGAGATGCTTTTATCAAACACTTTTATTCTTCTCTCACATAGAAGAAGAAATGTATATATAGCCTTGGCATTCCCCCATCCAAAGGCTTCTCTTCACAGACAATCTCCGGAAAATCAATCACAACCATCAAAATGAACTCTTTCAATCCCGTCAAGAACTCCTCTGCCAACCTCAAGAACCCTACCAACTGTGTTATCATGTGAATTATCCACTGGATAAGTTGTAAGTTTCGCCCTTTTCCAAAAGCATCTCTAATTGTAGTAGTCTGATGTACAACTTGGTTCTACCTTCGTCTCCATCTATATATCCCACCAATAAATTGAAGCTTCAATAATTATTCCTTTTAATTTATACATGATGTGATTTACCAACATGATCTCAAGACGTAGTAGAGATGCCATTGCAAATGTGCCGTTCATTGCCCTACAAAATGTACCAGTAAGGCAAAGTATTGTGCGCTTGAATCGCACTAGTACTACTACGTCATAGAGCTTCTGGACTTTTCAGCACAATATGTATGTACATCAGGATTCCTCAAGCTTCTAGAAGCAGACGAGCTCCGATACATTTCTTTTCCGGGATCTGGACGACAATACCAAAACTTACGGCCCGAGATATAGCAAATGGAGAAAAGCTCAATATACTCTATAGGTAATTCTCTTTATTTTTACCAAAGGTTAGAAAAGTATAAAGACCCGGACCTCTTCCTTTTGATAAAATCTTCTTTACAGACTATCATTGAAAAATCTATCAATACAATCAAAATGAACGCCTTCACTCCCGTCAAGAACACCTCTGCCAACCTCAAGAACGCGATCTGTGTTATCATATAAATTATCCAACGGCGCCTACCCTATAATTTGCGAGTTTTGTTCTTTTTCAAAAAAAAGCATCTCCAATTGCAGAAGTACGATGGCTATCCTGATCCTACCTCCTCTTCTAGTTTACTATGTCTGTATACATATACCGATAAATTGAAGCTCCAATTATTTTCTTCATTGTGAATGTAGGATAACCTATGCACAGTCAGCAAGGCTGATGACAATGCTCCACCTATGTGTATCTGACCCACAAAAAATGTTGCAAGGCTGGAGCCGTCGAAAGCGAGAGGTTCTTGTACATACTGTTTGCATATTTTGCGATGAGCGACTCTGAAATTGACAATGACGTTCTGGCGTACCTCGGAGAGTCTCGGGATAAGAGAAATGAAGTGGATTTCAATGCACAGATAAATAGGGCGCGCCGAGAAGCATGGACTAAAGCGCGCGAAGAGGAATTAGCAAAGAATGAGCGAGGCTCTGACGACAGTTCGGAGGACTCGGAGGCTGAGGATGACCTGGAGATGGACCGATATCCCCTGTCACACGAACTTGTCTTCAAAACGCATGAAAAAGCTGTGACGAGTGTATCGTTGGACCCAAATGGTGCTCGTATGGCAACGTCATCGCGCGATTGTGTGGTGAAACTGTACGACTTTTCGTCAATGACGCCGTCTACAGTGCGGGCATTCAGAACAAAGGACCCGTGGCAGCCAAAGCCAGAGCCTGGGACGATACAGTCAGCAGCAGATTCACACGCCATCAAGCAAATTGCGTTTCATCCGCAGGCGGCGAATGCACTGCTCTGTATATCAGCGCACCCATCACCACAGATTATGAACCGCGACGGGGAGGTGCTGACGGAATTTGTCAAGGGGGACATGTATTTGCGAGACATGCACAACACAAAGGGCCACGTGGGCGAGGTGTCGGCTGGGGCATGGCACCCAAAGGATAAAAACGTGTGTGTGACAGCCGGAGCCGACAGCACGCTGCGAATCTGGGACATTAACAATAGACGCTCACACAAGAGCATTATTGTGTTCCGGTCCAAGGTGGCGGGCTCTGGAGGGCGGTCGAGGATGACAACAGTAGCATGGGGAGGGCAGGAGGGAGGCACTCTCTTGTCCATGGCACTGGACGGGACGCTGGTCATGTATGACGGTAATGGGCCCTATTCGAGGCCAGCAGCCGAGGTCCGGGACGCACATATGGCAGGAACTTGGACAGGTGGACTGGATATGAGTCCAGATGGACGCATGGTGGTGTCAAGAGGAGCCGATGGCATGGTGAAGCTCTGGGACACGAGGAAACTCAAAAAGGCACTCGTAGAGAGAAAACTGGATGGAACGACGACTTGTATCCGATACGGGCCCGGGTCATCCGGAATTGTGGCAGGTGGTGCTGATGGGAGCCTGTATGTTCTCAATCCAGGCAATTTGCGGACAGAGGTCGAGACGATAGTGACGGCAGGACATGCGGTGACAGCAGTGGAGTGGCATTCTGGTTTGAACCAGGTAGTGACGGGGTCGTCCAATGGAGAGACGCGCATGCTATTTGACCCAGAGAGGTCGATGCGCGGGGCAGTGGACGTGGTGAACAGGGCACCAAAGAAGAGATATATTGACGACGATGCGTCGCTTTCGGTAGACCAGAGCGGATTGATGTCCCAAGACAACATTATCGTTCCGGGGATGCCGCGGGCGAGCAAGAAACCGGGCAGAAATGCGCGGGATCCACGACGGCCTGAGACACGGCAGACGACGACGTTTAAGCATGAACCGGATGACCGGGTGATTGCGGAAAACATTCCGCTGAGCAAGATGTTACACGAAGACCCCCGGGAGGCGCTGCTGAAATACGCGGAGGTGGCCAAGAACGACCCCATTTTTACAAAGGCATACAGCGTCAATGCGCCGGTGACGGAGTACGCGGAGGTGAGCGACGAAGAGCAGCCGCCTGTCAAAAAGACGAAGCGGTAGTCACGTGACATACGCGCCGCCGGTTGGCCGCCGGCGTGATGGCGGATGTACCGGACGGCCGGGCTGGAACGCAGGAGCGGGAAGGAGGAATGTAGAGATGCATGAATAAAAGAATGAAGAAGGCACGATAGACATTGGCGACCGATTGCGACTGCCGTAAGACGGGAAGGTGGCACGGATTTCTGCCTGACGCGTAGACCCACAAAACCCCACCGACTGGGACCACTGGCCGCGTTGTTTTGGGAGCACGTACGGTGCGAATACTGTGCAAGTCCACTTCTTTACAGAAACTGGCACCTGAGAATCTCACACGCAAAAAAAGGGCAAAAACGACAGGATTGATTGAGTTGAATCGCGAAACGAACGCACGCAACGCCAGAGTTACCCCGACGCTCGTTTCGCATTAGTGTATCGTCGCGCACCGCAGCCTCGCGACCTGGATTGGAAAAAAAGGGCGGTTGTTTTCGGCATTTAGCGCGACGCGACATTTTCTTTTTTTTTTTTTTCCAGGGCAAAAAAGAGGAAAGGGGCGCACGGGATTGAAGATGGCGTCGAGCGTAGCAATGCCCCTGGCATCCTCGGTTCCCCCGAATGGGGTGACGCCGCAGCAGGTGCAGGAAGTGTATGCGGTAAGTGTTTTTTATAGAGAACAAAGAGACGGCTTGATGTCTGACAGAGCAGCGTTTCCGGCAGATGAAAGAACAAGGGGTTTCGGCAAACGACCCGGAAATGCTCAAGACACAGCAGTTCTTGATGAACGTTCAGCAGCAGCAAGCGTACAAGCGGCAGATGCAGCAGACACAGGCAAATGCAGGCGCGTCCAATGGGCCTGTGGCGACAGGAGGCGCTGCAGGGAGCAATGCGCAGGCAGCCAGCGCGCCAACGACGCCAGGGACGCCCACGGCCTTTAGTAGCGCGCCCGGGCACTTTTCGCAGACGCAGCTGCAGCTGCTGCGCTCGCAAATCAATGCGTTCAGACACCTACAGCGCAATGCAGGCGTGCCCATGGCCCTGCAACAGGCCATCTTTGGCCAGCGAGTACGCCGAGACGACGACGACGCCGACGAGCAGGACGCTGCGGAGGCGACAGCAGCGTCGACAGAGTCCGACAAGAAGGGCCGGACGTCGCGGGTGTTCACGTCAGTGGCAGAGCCCGTTCTGGCGACCGTTTCGTATGCGGAACATGCGCGCAGGGCGTCGAGGAAGTTTATTCCGAGCCTGGTGCCGTCGGGAATCGACTTTGACGCTTTGCGAACAGAGCGAGAGAAAATTGTGTACAGCCGCATGAGCGCGCGCTACGCCGAGCTCAAGGGTATGCCCAGCGACATGGCGGTCTGGGACACCAAGGACGCAGACGTCACAGTGGACGAGTCGGCCAAGCGAAAAGCCGTCATTGAGCTCAAGTGTCTTGGCCTGTACGCTCAGCAGCGTGCTCTGCGCGACAAAATAGGGCGCCAAATGGTGCACTATGACAATCTGGCCATGACGACAAACCGCAGCAACTATCGACGGTTCAAGAAACAGAGCGTCCGGGAGGCCCGCATCACAGAAAAGCTCGAGAAGCAGCAGCGGGATGCACGCGAGCACCGCGAAAAGAAGAAGCACACAGACTTCCTTTCGGCCGTGATGCGCCACCACGCAGGCATGCAGCATGGGGCCATTGCGCGGCAGAACAAGACGCAGAAACTGGGCCGGTTAATGCAGCAGCAGCACCAGCTCATTGAAAAGGAAGAGCAGAAGAGACTGGAGCGCACGGCCAAGCAGCGTCTGCAGGCCCTCAAGGCCAACGACGAAGAGGCCTATCTCAAGCTGCTGGACCAGGCCAAGGACACGCGCATCACACACCTCTTGCGCCAAACCGATGGCTTCCTGCACCAACTGGCCTCGTCCGTCAAGGCACAGCAACGTGCTGCTGCCGAGCGGTATGGTGGTCAAGTGCGCGAGGAAGCCGAGTCTGATGACGACGGAGCCGAAAAGTCGGCTGCCAAGATTGACTACTACGCCGTGGCCCACCGCATCCGCGAAGACGTCACGGAACAGGCAAACATCCTTGTCGGTGGCAAGCTCAAGGAGTACCAGCTCAAGGGTCTCCAGTGGATGCTGTCGCTGTACAACAACAGTCTCAACGGTATCCTTGCAGACGAAATGGGTCTCGGCAAGACCATCCAGACAATCAGTCTCGTCACATATCTGATTGAGCGCAAAAAGGAGCCAGGGCCCTACCTAATCATTGTGCCTCTCAGTACGCTGACAAACTGGACCCTTGAGTTTGAAAAGTGGGCACCCTCCGTCTCCAAGATTGTCTACAAGGGCCCTCCCACACAGCGTCGTCCTCTTCAGGACCAAATCCGCCAGGGCCGGTTCCAAGTGCTGCTAACCACGTTCGAGTTCATTATCAAAGATCGACCGCTCCTTAGCAAAATCAAATGGTTCCACATGATCATCGATGAGGGCCACCGCATGAAGAACAGCAACTCCAAGCTCAGTGCCACCATCTCGCAGTACTACCACACGCGCTACCGGCTCATCCTGACCGGTACCCCACTGCAGAACAACCTTGGCGAGCTGTGGTCCATGCTCAACTTTGTGCTGCCCAACATCTTCAAGTCTGCCGCTACCTTTGACGAGTGGTTCAACACTCCTTTTGCCAACACAGGTGGCCAGGACCGCATGGAGCTGACAGAAGAAGAGCAGATCCTCGTCATCCGTCGTCTGCACAAAGTGCTGCAGCCCTTCTTGCTACGTCGTCTCAAAAAGGACGTCGAGAAGGACTTGCCCAACAAGACGGAAAAGGTCATCAAGTGCAAGTTCTCTGCTCTGCAGGCCCGTCTCTACAAGGAAATGCTTGCCAACAAGAAGCTCATCTCGGCAGATGGTAAGATTGGAGCCCGTGGCTTGTCCAATGTCATCATGCAGCTGCGCAAGCTCTGCAACCACCCCTTCGTTTTTGACCCTATTGAGAATGCGATGAACCCCACAAGCACTAGCAATGACCTTTTATGGCGTACTGCCGGGAAGTTTGAGCTACTAGATCGCATTTTACCAAAGTACCAGGCCACCGGCCACCGCGTTCTCATGTTCTTCCAGATGACGGCCATCATGGACATTATGGAAGACTATCTGCGCTTACGTGGCACTCAGTTCCTTCGTCTCGATGGTACGACCAAAGCTGACGACCGATCCCAGTTGCTCTACGAGTTCAATCGCCCAGAGTCTCCGTATTTCATGTTCCTCTTGTCCACGCGGGCCGGTGGTCTCGGTCTGAATCTGCAGACAGCCGACACCGTCATCATCTACGACTCGGACTGGAATCCCCACCAGGATTTGCAGGCACAGGACCGTGCCCATCGTATTGGCCAGAAGAACGAGGTGCGTATTTTAAGACTTGTTACGGCCAACTCTATCGAAGAGAAAATCCTTGAGCGTGCCCGTTTCAAGCTCGACATGGACGGAAAGGTCATCCAGGCCGGTCGTTTCGATCAAAAGTCTTCCGAAACAGACCGTGATGCCATGTTGCGTACACTTCTCGAGTCTGCCGACATGGCTGAGTCGGCGGACCAGGAGGATATGGACGACGAGGAGCTCAACATGATTCTGGCCCGTAACGATCAGGAGCTCGTCACTTTTTCTGCTCTTGATGAAGAGCGACGCCATGACCCCATCTACGGCACAGCCCCTGGCTGTGAGAACGTGCCTCGTCTCATGGTGGATGCCGAGCTGCCTGACATTTACCTGGCTGATCCAAACCAGCAAGAGGAAGAGGTGCCTGAGATTCTTGGTCGTGGTGCTCGTGAGAGGACAAAGGTCAAGTACGACGATGGCCTGACGGAAGAGCAGTGGCTGATGGCTGTGGACGACGACGAGGACACGCCCGAGGCCGCTGCAGCGCGGAAGCTAGCACGCAAGGAACGTCGCGAGGCCAATCGTTTGAAACGGCAAGCAGGCATCCCAGTAGAAGACGATGAAGACGAGCGTGACGCGTCTGATTCAGGCTCTGATGCGGTCCCACAGCCGAAACGGCGTGGGCGGAAGCCCGGGAAGGCCCTGGAGAAGCGCAAGGCGGCCGATGATGAGGAAGCGCCCCCGAAGAAGCGACGGGGCCCTCTTGGTCGTCCCAAGGCGATTCCGGAGGTGCCCAACGACCCGCTATCGTCAACAGTCCGGGCATTATTGCAAACAAAGCTGCGGCAGGTGTTTGATGGGCTCATGGCGTATGAGGTGGAGTCAGAGATTGATGGGGATGTTGTTCCACGCCTCATTATTGGTCCGTTTGTGAAGCTGCCATCAAAGCGGGACTATGGCGACTACTATGTCATTATTCAGAGGCCCATTTGCATGAACCAGATCCAAACAAAAATTAAGAGGGGCGAGTACAGTAAGCTTGGTGATTTCCGAGCAGATATTGCGCTGTTAGCCAACAATTGCCGGACGTACAATGATGACAGTAGCTTGCTGTATGCGGATTCCAATGCCATTGAGGCGCGTTTCAATGAGCTTGTCCAGCAAGTTTTTGCCGAGCACCCAGACTTGGCGGCGTTGGAGCAGGATGGGCCTCCTAGCAGTGGCTCATTACCAAAGATTAAGCTTGTTTCCAAAATAGAATAAGCCCGCCCTCTTCTGAATTCTTTTTACCTCTCCTTTTGTGTGCTTTTTTACCTTTTTTTGTATTGTAGCTGTAGTTTTATTCGATCAAAAAAAGAAGATTTTCATTTTATTTCGGTGTATTCATAATACGGGGTTGAAAATACAAGTCACTGTTCCTTGCCCAATGGTAGGCCACTTCGTTGGATTCAAACGCATCTGTTTCCATCATAGTCTCCGATTCCAGATCTCCGTAGGGCATGTATGTCCTGTTCAGCTTATTCGCTAGTAGGAAGCTGTGTATGACCTCTAGACTACGCGCTTTATTAGACCATGTCTATGCAATGAAAGCAAAGGCCTACGTTATCGAGTAGCCTGTGACTGCGTACACGGCCGACTGAATGCCTCTGGCGTCGTGGCAGAGAACACTATGGAGGTAGTGCACAAATCGCGCGTTCATGACCCAAAATTGTCGTATGGTAACGTCTCTAGGGATAATGTAGGCTGGTAGGAACATTGACTCTTGTACTTGTCTATGATATAGGGAGTCTCTCATGGAAGGGAAGAAACTATCCATGGCTACTTATGTTTATATTTTCAGTCATTGCACTGCCCCTCGATGCCCTTCTCGTCTTTTTTTTAAAATATTTCCTTACTCTACTACCTTTTGTATCACCATTGCCATTTTTGTCATGAAATCTTTATCCATTGGTGATATTTTCCTCAAAAAGACACCCTCATGTCGTACATTTGTGACATCCATCACTCTCTCTCTCTTGTATTTCCTTTTTTTCATTCTTTACGTCTTCTTGGCAACTCTCTCTTTTTCGTTTCTGTGCTACACCTGACGATTATGCTATACCATCCACCCCTTCTGCATAGAGGAGAGCCATGCAGCGGACGTCACTCTCAAATACAACGGGCCATCTATCGCCGACACACTCGTCAAATGACCATCTTTTTATGTATTTTTTGTTTTGTTTTTGTTTTTTTTTTCGCCTATGTACATTTTCCAAAATGTGAATGTGAAACTTCCGCCTCTTCCTCACTGCAGCTTCCCGGGTCCTGCTGACTTCTTTTTGATTTTTTTTCTTCCTCTCACACAAGAGACTAAACATAGGGAGGCTTATGATCTCTATTTTCTTTCTTTAGAAAATGTTCTTTTTTTTATTCGTTTGTAGCACCACTTTTTCGCTAGGCACCTATAAAACGTTTTATTCTTCATCTAATGTGGGTCATTTTGTATAGTCCAGCTAAAATAAAAGCTTCGACCTCTTTATAAGCAGGAGAGCTGTCATCCTCTTTCAAGTCATCTCACGTAGGACCAAATCGCCTCATTCGCATACTCCGTTGTAAAAATTTATTTTTATTGAAATAAAAAATCAAACCGACATCGATGGCGCGTTACTAATGGACCTTTTGTAGTGTTCAAAATAAAGAAGAGGAAATTTTTTGCTACAGAGGCCAATATGGGTGTTCTTCGGCATATCCGGTCCGGCACGGGTGACCCTTCCCCTCCGGTTCGCTGTCAACTATGGGCTATATGTAATCAAAAGCTAAATTCCTTTAACTTTCTTTTCCTTGAAGCTGCAGCTACCCGAAGCGAGTCATCTCCATGCATCTCTTTAAGTATTATCGTGTCCCTACGATTGGCCATCCTCTATTCTCACCAAAGAGTGTGATATGTAACCTTTGCATACATACAGGCTATTCATCTGTACCCCAAGTACAAAGTCTACCAGCCTCCCTCTCCTCAAACCCTTGCAGAATCGGTATTATTCATGCATCAGATGTATGTATAAACCCTTTACGAGCAGAAAACTAAGAGTTTTTTTTTTTTTTGAACGGTTCGAAATTGTGCTTGACAGATACAAAGTTTTGTATGTTTTACTGATGTTTGAGAATAATTCTTCATTCCTATAATAAAAAAAGAGGACAAAAAGAGAAAAATCAGTAAAATGCACAAATGCATGTCAAAGACCATTAAGGGTGGACCAGTAAGAAATAAAAGTACACCTGCTACCTGGCATCACCAGTTGTTACCACTTGCATGCGTACCTGCTTTTCTCCTTCTTCCAAATGACAAAAAAATGCAAAAATGATATAGATTCGCAATATAAGTACAATGACCCTCGTCAATAAAGCCAATCAAAAAAAAGTTTCTTCTTTCCATGTTTCAGGGGAAGGACGGTTGTTTCGAAAGTGCATGTTGCGGGGATACAAATGTCTGTGCCGCTTCCGCTTGTTCATTTTTGCGAACTGAATATAGTCATAATATGACCGTTTTCTGGTTTTTGTTAGCAAGTTTAAACGAAAAGAGAAAAGAAAAGAAAAGAAAACGCACGAATGTCAGAGCGAAAAGTTCGTCTTCATTTTCTCCATTAACTCTTCCAGAGTATGATTGCAAAGAAAATAAAAGTGGTATATGACCTTGCCATAGCGATCCCAATCCTATTTTCGCTTCCGTTTCGTTTTCATAGTGTAGTTAAAATTCGGGAAAGCTTTGTCAACAAGTGCATTAGCTTGCTTGAAAATAGCACTTGCACCTTTTGTAGGGCCATGATCACAATCATCTTTATTTAATGCCACAGCCTGAGTATCAGTGGTCGTTTCATTTGTATTTGTATGGATATCATTTTTTTCCACAATGTTAAAAGTTCGTGTGAAATCAAAATCCACTGAACCAAGAGGAGTAGGCTCGGTAGAGTTTTTTTGTGGTATGTTGTCCATGGGAGATGGTATAGCTTCACCAAAATTAAAATTTTCCTTGATTGTATTATATTCCGAAATTAGATCAGTTCCAAAAGAGCTGCCATCTTCAGAGTCTGTTGCAAAATTACCCTGATCAAAAGTAGTATCGAAAGCGGCTGGATCTATGAAGGAACTGTTTTCAAACATTAAGCTCTCAAATGAACTAGTGTCTGCAGGATCATCCATATCATACTTGATATAATCAAAGGAGCTATCCAGTCCGTTACTGAATAGATCATAGTCAAAAGAATAAGTGGCTTGGGAGTTTCCTGTGTAATTGCTATGATTCATTGCACAAGTTCATTCACAAAAGTGAACGGTAAAAGTTCTGGAGGGGTGACCGAAGATGTGTCGAAGATAAAAAAATATCACTAGTTGAGAACCAAGAAAGACTTAGCCTTTTATATTTTCCCCCTCGTTTTCTACCATGTGATAATTTTTACAGGACAACATGTGTACCCCCGTTTCTCTTTTTCAAAAGCCGAAAAGATGAAAAAAAATGCTTCCAGACTATGGAGGTATTGTTCTTGCGCTGGATTTCTCATTTTTGCAGAACAACGCGTTTTTGTATATGCATTGACCGAAACTGAATACTACACACTACACGAAGTGCACAAAATGATTATCTACTTTTCCTGCTTCGCTATGAATGTGCATGCATGCCACCCATTGTGGCAAAAACGATGTGCCCATATACAAGTCTCTCAATGAGAAGGAAGCCATTCTTTCATAAAAAGAAAGTTTTGACTAATTTTTCCACCAACATCGACGACATTGTGAAAGGTTTTTAGAATCTTAGAAAACGAACCGCCTCGCATTCACGACGGAACAAAACTGGAGATGAGATGGTTGCATACTTACCGTGGGCCATATTCTGCGTTTTACATTTTCTGTTTTGATTGACCAAGAAACTATAAATTGCCATCCTCATCCCGCCAATTAGGTTTACCTTATGACACTTCGTAAAGTTTCTTTTTTACAATAGATCTCTATGTGCCATATCCCTATCATAAAAGTGTGAGGCAAGAAAGTTCATCTTCGAGCAGATGCAAAGCTGCTACCCGTAAATGTGAAAATCTGCTAGTCTCGCTTTTTACAGGATAGTAACGGTTGTACGTGACTGCACAATTGAACTTGGCTCAACAAGCAAGCATCATATTCGAGTCAGTTGTGCAGCTCAGCGCTGGTACATACATGTTGCTAGGCAGATACATAAATGTAAGACAAATCTCTGATTCAAACTGTTTCATTTTTGAACCTTGGAACGATTGTGCATATGGTGAAGAGGTCAGTCGTTGTTATATTGTGTGATATTTCTTGCCCAAGTGTTGCCCTAGAGCTAGTGTGGGTTGTGGGAGTGTTCACAGTTGTGGAAAAAAACGTATGAGGTTCTGAATGAAGGGACACGCGCGTGATGATAGAAGATCTACATTTTGACTGGAAATCGCCGACTGGCGTGTAAACCCAGTTCTTTTCTGCAACACCTTGCAGATTGCGATACGGAACACCTCTCAAAAAAGAGGGAGGTTGTTCTGTGACGTATGCAAAGCTCCGATTGGAGAGAATGCGGGATCGCGTATGAAGTCAAGATTGAAAGTCAGGTATACCAAAGAAAGAATATTTAATCCATCAATCAGCCCTGTCATATCTGGAGAGCTTCCCAAAAATCATTATGCGTTCAAAGTGTTGGTGGCGTCACAATCATTACCGTCTTTTGGCGAAAAAAGCGGTGCTCTTTGCTTTTGGGAGGGCTTCAGATGTGATATGCATTATTAATTACTTTTTGATGCAGGCGTGCGTTGTCGAGCGTTTTTTTTATGAATTTATCCGCCAATGAGGGCCTTTCCTGACCTTTGGAAACAGAAAATGAGGGGGGAAAGTTTATGTATTGCATACCTTGTTTCAAATGATCCGCAATCCTACTCAAAAGACACCATGCAAATGGCATCTCATATGCTGCTTCGGCTCATTTGGGTGTGTAGGCAGGTAGACAAACATATTCAATACACGTCATGCGGAGTCGACATCTTGGCCTCCGTGGCCACTTGAAGGATTTGCCCGCAGATCAGACTGTTCATATGTATGAGAGCTTGTGCAAAATATCTCCACCGCAGTCAAGGAAGACCCAAAAGACGAAAAAGAATGTATTTCCAAGTAAAAATTTCCTCTTTGATTTGGTTTTGGGAAAAAAAATATGATTATCCCGAATTTTGTCTCGAATGACCCAAGTTCACCACAAGAAAAAGCACTGCGGTGTGTATTAGGGTGCGGAATTGGGTAGTATTATACATATGAAGTTTCTTCCATTTCATATGAGATGTCATTCGTCCGAAGCGACCATTGGATCACCAAAGGTATGAGAATAAAATCAAAGGATGAAATCATACAATACCTCCCATTATACCGAAGGCATGGAAGAGGCGCAGACTCTCCATTGCGTATCCGTCTGCAAAGGAAAGCCATCACCTCCCACACTCAATATGATCAGGATTTTGGGAGGCTGTGTAGGGTCTTTTGAAGAGCCATTCGGCATCAAACGACTTTGTAAACGTGGGGATGTCTTCATCGAACGTGTACGTTTATGTACCCCCACGTTGCTACCAATACACAAGATGATATTAGTAGTAGTTCCTGTCGAACGTAGCAGTATGTCCAGTAAAAGAAGAGCTGTTGTCAAACGTTACGAAATACACGCCAGCAAAAGAGTAACAAGTTGGTGAGACACCACCTTTTCCGTTCAACCGTCTATTATTAACTAAACTCTCTAATTGTAAATATTAATGCGGGCCACTTCGTTCTGCTACATATGACTAATCGCATATAAGAGTATGGGCAGTCTGCTAACAAGACTCTCTTCTTCCTATGTATGTTGGGAGTGGAAGTGGCCTACAGCAGTGTTGAAATAGCTTGAAGATTCTTTCTTTATATTTGTTTTTAAAAATACACTACATACAGCTAAAATTTCACCCATATTCGTACATGCTTCCATAGCTGGCAGCACTGTATATAATGGCATGTAGAAGCTGCCGTGTGGCAGAATCGGACTCGTGAGAAGCCACTGATTCTGTTAGCGTGTGGCCATAGTTCCGCTTAAAGGTTTCTGCAATGGAATCAAAATCTCTGTTATCCCATAAATACGGTAGAAATGGCTTAATGCTAACAGACCCGTCCTTGTTGAGACTGGAATGTAGAATACTCGCATGGAGAGAATATGGGTCGAGTGCTTTACGGATCTGAAAAATGCAAGTCTCTCGAAGGGGACTGACAAGCCCCTTGTCCAAGGAATGGGAAAGGCTTCGTGTAAAGCATATCTTATAAGCCTTGTCAAGTGCCTTTAGGTGCGCATCATTTCTTTGAATAAAAATGGTTGCAAGCGACAAGATATCAATCGGTGCGCCGTGTTCAAACCATTGATTAAGAGAGCACACGTCTTCCTGTAACGTATCTGTGCACACATCATGTCTAGGATCATCTCTTCTTAATGTGAGCAGTATTGAATAAAAGAGCTCGCTATTTGGGTCTATGTTGCCAAAAAGTTTTCTCTCTAATGGCTCATGAAAAATTTTGTAATAGACACCTTTCAAATCATTCAATTCCCCCAATGTTTTGTAAAGTAAAATCCGGTTGACAGTATTAATAGTAGATGCATGTATGGGATGAATGCGAAGGATATGGGCTTCCGTAATCAACTGGTCCTGGGAAACATAGGCGATGGCTTCATTAAATTGATCACTATACCCAGCGAGCCAAAGATGCTCACCAATATTTCCGTGGGAGTATGCATATTCACCCATTAAAACTTTTATATCATCATCACTGGCGTATAGTATACTCCGTATAACACTGACTGTATCTTTTCGCCTGATAGCATCTCGGAGAGCGGAGGCGTCGCTAGACGGATCATAGCTTGTTACCGATGCTGGTAAAGACATATGGGCCAAGTTTATTTTGAAAGGGAAGAAAGGAAAGATTATTGTTTTCTCAGGGTTCGTGCCGAATGAGAATCGTAGAAGAGGTAGATTTTATACCCGGCTCTGATGGTATTACCCAATACAATGCCCCTATGAATTATCTATGTTTTTATCATACCGTTGTCATGCGCATCCTGCGTTTCAAGAAGTCCCTTATGGGTCAGATAGAAGACCATGTTGTATCCATTCGATTTTCATTCTCACACTAACTCTTATCTCGACTAAACAATCTTCTAAAAGTACTACCCGTAGGTGTTTTAGGCCTTAGATCTAAAGACTTTTTGCTCTTCAAACCAGCTGGAGGCTTTGTCAGTGGTGGAAGAATAGGCGCAGCAGGGACAGATGGCAACGGAGTAACAGGGGGAGGTCCCCGTGGCGGTGGTGTATGCGTTCCAGGTGACGACGCCTTGGTCAGCTTCTGTTGCATCTTATTTACAGGTTGTTGCGGTAGGTGAGCAGCATCAGACGGCACTAGTGGCGACGGTGGGTTAGGAAAGGTAAAGTCACTAGGTGCTGGCATCGGCCTTGGTGAAGTCGCCGGTCTTCGCATCGTCTGCTGGGGTGAATGCGTCTGGATCGGCATGAGAACCGGTTGTGTCTGGGACGTCATTAGCGTTGATTGAATCGACGACGCAGTTGATGAATGGTGTGATAATTGGGGCGACAGTGGCCGTATAGGCGGCTTCGGAAGCTTCACTGTTGGTGGCGACGAGATGATGGGCGGCATCACAGAGGATCGCATCAGCGCACTATTGGCACGTGCTCTTTTGGATACTTCGCTGTTATTTACAATTGTCAGATCCTCCTCATCCTCTTCGCCTGGGCTCGAAACACGTTCTGGTGAAGAATTGTCGGATGCTGCTTCAATAGGCCCTAATATATCGGCATCGCCACCAAAGTTGAGACGTAGTTGCCGTCGCTCCTCCTCCCGAGGATCTACGTTAGAAAGGGCAACCCGAGAACTCGATGGCGTGAGAGAGCTGTCTTGGAACACATCAAGCGAGTTCACACTCTCAGAGTCGGCATAGAGTCGCTCTTCATTGTTGTTCACCACAACATACCATCGGATTTCTTCATTGGATTGCAGCTCGTCCCGCAGCTCCTCTAGCCAGCCACGAAGTGCACTGGTTTTACTATTGCGTGTGCCAGAAATACCTTCATCCGAAGGGCCAGCCATGGGCGGCTTGCCCGTGCTGGTTTGCATTTTCTGCAGCCAGTGCTTTTGCTGGATTTGCGTATAACGTGCCATTTCATCGGCAATGGACACGGAAAGATCAATACGTGCAACATAGTCTGCCACATAGGCATATGGTCGTGACACCATGTCGAGACGGGAATCATCGTGCTCCTCAAGAAGTTTTACAGCATGGTGGTCCTGTCCTGCAAGCACCATATCTTTCCCATCACTTCGTCTCACCACACCATCTGGCGTATCCCAAACACTTGTTTTGTGAGGCGGATTGGATGGCATGGGCGGTGGTCCAATATTAGCCTTCGATGGCTCCGCCTTTCGTCCTCCCACAAGCAAGGCGGCAGCCTTCTTCTCATTCTCAATGTCTTCAGCCTTTCGAGCCTTTTCGGCTTCGGCCGCCTCTCTAATTTCTCGCTCTTTGGCCTCACGAGCAAGTCGTTCGTTGGCCTCCCGAAGAGCGCGCTCACGAGCCTCCTGCTCTTCCTTTTGCTTGGCGGCCTTTCGAGATTTGCTCTTGGAGCGGCCACCAAAGACACGCTGAGAAATAGATGGCCGACGGTTACGAGACTCGCGCTGTGACTCTATGGATTGCGTGTGTGACGATACCGAGGGAGAATACGCAATCGTTGTGGCTGTTGCGGGCGTTATTGGTGACACTGGCGTCGACGAAGGAGTATTGACTTGTGGACGATTGGGGGAAGTGATTGTGGGAGAGGTAATGGTGGGAGAAGAGACTATAGATGAAGTCCCCATGGGGAGCGTGGCTGTAGACGAGCTATCCAAAGGAGGCGTTACATTTACTGTGATTTTACTTGGCCGGGAGTCTTGCTGGCGTCGTTCTGCGTCTGTTTCAAGGCCATGCTCGGGCAAAAACGAGTAGTTCTTGTAAAACGTGTCCACAAAGCTTTGTGCTGTTGCTGGATGCATCACCCAATCCGACGTAGCGTCATTGATGTCATTCACAATGACATACATGCGGATTCCAGGCCGATGCCACCGAAATCCATGACATAAAAAGGTAGGCATTGTGATAGATTGTACAAAAGGTCAAGATACATTTCGCAACCCTCTTGCAACGCGTCTGCCTGTCAAGAGAGACTCACACTTCTTTTCGCCTTAAAATTTTTTTTTCGTGTGGCTGGATGACTGAGAGTTTAGGTCTTTGGTGAGATTCCCCTTTTTCGATGAAAAAGATCTACAAAAAGTATTTTTTAGGTATTCTTTTTGTATGTACATACACGACAATATGTAGCTCCTTTTTTTCCGATCCTCTGCATTTTGAAACGACATCAAACAGATGGATGGAAATGATGGCTTTCAATCACAACGACTTCCTAGTCAAAATGAACAGCTTCTCCAAAACTATTAAAGCCCAATACTACCATGTTCTACCTTTTCTCCTTGGCTAGAATCGTCTTCCATTCCAGCTTGATGTACATATCATGTAAGTAGTGTGGCCCCACAATACATCGCTAAAAGCTCGAGCTTGACTCGGCACTAGGTGAGACAGGAAAAACTCAAACTCGAAAAAAGATGAGTTTTCGTTCATCATTGTAAAATAGAGACATACTTTCAACGTTGACCCTGCATTGATTGTCTTAATATGTAAACTGTAAAACTACCGTCCACGGCCACCCCGTCCCCCAGAAGGTCTCGAAGACCGTCCTCCCCGTCCATCTCGTGGTGGTCGCGCATTCTTTAGTTTCTTCTGCTCTTCCACCTTCCGGGCCTTTCGGATATCATCCGCGCCTTTAATCTCCCGATGGCTTCCTTCACCATCTCGGAAACGTCCGATCCGTTTCTCCTTGGCCTCCTGCACACGCTTCTTACGAACGTGGAAATCATCACGGAACTTGTCAGCTTCCTTCGGTGCCTGTTCCTTCTTATGCATAAATCGGCCTGTACCGGGCCCACCGTGGAAATTCGGGGCATTGGCCCCCGCATGAAGTGTCAAGACTTGACGAGCCAATCCTGGTCGCTCTGCCTCGCCCACTTGCGGGAGACGCCCCACCCGGTTTGACCGTCGCCATCGATCAAAGCGACCCGATTGGAACGAAGAGGCAATCTTCACACCACTCTCTCCCTTCATCATCTTTCCGCGGCCTGTTTGTAGACGACTGCCATCATCATCATTAGCACGCGCTACATACTTGCCCGCTTTCTTGTCCCAGCGCATCTTCGAACGCGTGGGAACACCAAAGGCCTTGGCCGTGTCGTCATTGGTGAGATCCATAGTGGCATCCTTGGCAGCAGCAGCAAATGAATTAAACCCAACATCGTCATCGCCCCGAGCATGCACACCATAGCCACGTTCTTCGATGGCCCGCTCATCCATGCTAGGACCAGCACGTGGCGTATACGACATGAATACGGACGAGTCTACCCACGAGTCTTTCTTTGGCTGGTCCTCAACCGCCCATGCCTCATCGCCCTCCAAAACATCAGCCCCCGTATCGCTCTCCTCTTCCTCGCCATCAGAAGCATCTTCCATATCCACTTCGTTTTCCATGTCCATCCCACCCCCAGCGGTCTCTTCCTTATCCTTTTCTTCTTTGGGACCACGTCTAGGTCCCGCACGCTTCCGCATGGCCTTCATTGCCTGAGCTGCACTGCTCTTCTTTGCATTCTTCCCCTGCATCGAGGCTTCAAAAATAGACTCCTGAGGCTTATATCCCATGATCTGTGCTAGTAAATCGTTACGCCCTGTCGTCACATCTTCCTTATCCTCTTCGAAAAGAACATGCAGCTGACCCCATTCACGCCCACGAACAAGCTCTCGTGCTCTCTTGGCGCTCTGACTAGACGCTGACAGCCGTGTCTTGTGATACTGTTTCTGTGCTTTAACAGCAACCGTTCGCAGCACTTCTATATCATGAACATCCCCCAAGAGCTGGTTCGCCCACTCAACATGGGGCTCTACAGATGATCTGGTAAGTGCACCTACCACTAAATCCCGTGTCAAGTCATACTCTCCATTCTCGCGCCCGATAATCAACTTTCGGCCTAAGAAAAGCTGCAAATCGACAAGGTACGGGGCGTCTGTGTCCTGTATGAGACTGTACGAGCTTCCTTCTTGATCAGCACGCGCGGTACGACCAACACGGTGCACAAACACCTTTGGTTGTGGTGGGAAATCGTAGTTGACAACATTGGCAAGAACAGGGATATCAATACCACGAGCCGCTAAATCTGTCACCACCATGACATTTGTCCGGCCTTGCCGAAAGTTTTCCACCTGGATTTTTCGCGCTGTTTGGTCGAGAGAGCCATAGACATATGAAACGGCCAATCCAACCTCACGCAGAATAGAGGCGAGATACTCCACATGATGTTTTGTGGCAGTGAAGACAATGGTAGAGTGCGATGTAGGTGCTACCTTACTCGACACATATGTTTTACGTTTTCTCTTCTTTGGATTCGTCGTCTCCGTATCTTCGTCAGTCTCTTTGAGGTCCTTTGCGCCTTCTGGAAGACCAAGAGGGATCTTGATGACATCCAACAGAATATGCAAAAGAGAACCTTCCTTTTCAGCCCCCTTGACCGTGAAAAAGGAACTCTTTAACTTGGGTGAGATTTTGCTCTCAATATCTAGTCGAACGAGACTGGGCTCTTGCAGACCAGCACGGGCAAATTCAACCAAAGAAGACGGCAAAGTAGCTGAGAATAAAAGCGTCTGGCGGTTTGTTGGAAGGGCATGGAGAATCTCGGTAAGCTGGGCAGCAAAGCCCATTTCAAACAGTCGATCAGCTTCATCAAAGACGACGTAGCGAATCGAAGAAAGATCTAGGCTCATTTCAACCTTGAGATGGAGAAAACGTCCAGGCGTAGCAATGATAATGTCGGGATTGGAGGCGAGGAGAGAAAATTGATCTTCAAGACTGTCACCACCTACAAGGAGTACCGTCTTCAGATCAGTATCACGGCCGAGTTCCTTCACAACCTTGAGCGTCTGCATGGCTAATTCACGCGACGGAGACATGATTAAGGCACGAGCACCCACTCGGACGCTATGCGTACGCAATCTCTGGATCATTGGGATGACAAAGGCAGCTGTTTTACCTGAGCCTGTTCGTGCCATACCAACAACATCCTGACGATTCAAGATCAGAGGGATTGTCTTTCTTTGGATCGGAGTTGGGACATTGAAACCTTTGCGCGTAATAGCCCGCAAAAGCGTAGGGTTGAGGCCTGCTTGTTAGCCAGCACGTTACACCTTAGTGAGACATACCCATGGCCTGGAAGCCGCCTCCTTTAATCGTAGACGTGCCCTTTGTGCTCGTTCCCTTTCGAAATGCTGCCGCCTGTTGGAGGGCAATATACGCTTCGTCTTCGTCTTCATCGTACTCTCCCACCTGTTCATCTATATCATCATGGTAGCCATCATCTTTGCGGCCGGGGACAGCCTCTTTGACAACCTTTTTCTTCCCATTGCCGCTCTTGATGCCTCCCTCAAGAATCGACCCCAAATCTAAGTCATCTTCCGTAAAGGCTATTTTTTTGCTCTTTTTTTGGTGTTCATTATCGTTTCCAGTATCTTCAAACCCGGCAAAGAGAGATGAGGCAATATCAGCCTCATTCTCAGACGGCGTTGGCGATGGCGCACGCGGAGCCATGGTTGTCTTCAATCACCATTTAGCTGCTTTTTTTCCTTTAACTTTTGAAATTTCTGCCGGATATATTTGCAATCGATAAGATAAAGTTGACCGCCTTCTCTTTGAGATATTGCACATGATTCCGATTTGAAGAGGGCAGGCAAGAGGAGGAAAGCGGGGAAAAGTGGATACTTGACTGAGAGAGGACACACACGAGGTGTCCTTTGTTATTAAGTGTTGGTTTTTGTAGGCTGACGGGATCGGCCCGGGTTTATCTCGTTTTATGTTGTTGTCATTTATTTGAGTTTGAATTGTGTTGTACGGTCCGTTTGACCATAGCGGGGACGCCAGGACCAAGAAGCGGCTGCTAGACGTGTAGGCCCTTTTTGGCGGTGTTCGCTATTCTGCCCTACCTGCTTGCTACCTGTAATTATGTGGCTCCTCAAATGAGTGTCCAAATAGGAATATACACATTTCAGCCTACTTATACCTTTCACCTACGCATATTTTATTTTCCTTCTCTACTTTGGACCGATGAAAATAAAATTGCATATTACCCCTTCTACGAGTAATGGACTCTGAGGTCGAGATATAGAATGTATGAATGTCTATCTAGAACAGAAAAAAAAGGGAATCACGAGAGGGGCTATGTCCACAGGACAACTCAATGAATGAGCAATCATGGTGAAACAAAAGGGACCACAACAAAGAAACATTTTACAAAAATGAGTTTATATGAATATAAGTTTATATATGTTAGAAGTGGTTTTTTGAAGCTTCAATTTATTGGTAAGAGTGGTAGCTAAAAAAAGAGAACAAAACAAAGCTGTCCATCATGCTAAAATACTGTTAGTTTTATGGTGAGTTATATGAGCATAGGACGTACAGATTATCCAGGGGATAATTTACATAACAAAACAAGCCATGACGTTCTTCAAGATCTAGAGGAACTTCTGGTCGGGGAAGTTCTTAGGGAAGCTCTTGAGGAAGCCCTTAGGGAAGCCCTTGGGGAAGCTCTTGGGGAATTCCTTGGGGAAGTCCTTGGGGAAGTTCTTGAGGAAAGCCATTTTTGATGATTTGATAGATTGTCTGATGATTCTCTGTGAAAAAAAGTTTCTTGAGATGGGGAGAGGACCGGGTCTTTATACTTTTTTCCCTCCATAGAAAAGATAAAGGATGGATCTCTCAAGTGATGGCATGGGGAGAGTTTCCTGGATGCGTGATATTCTCATTGGTGCCATCCCAAAAATCCTTCAACAATTGCACCTTGGAAGGAAAAAAGAAGATGTTGTTCTCTTCCACCAATAAGGACCATTCACAATGGAGAATTTCTTTTGCAATCATACATACATAGGTAGGTACTTATTTTGGGCGGGAATATTTTCGATTATTACAGCATCATTATTCCCGGACACAATACACTATGTACTTTCTCTTCAAAATGTCTCACTTAAGATCTGCCCTCAGCCAGCATTTCAACGTAGCGTCTTAGACTAATAAGAGCGAAGGATGTAGAATGAAACTTCAAAGCTTCAAGGAAAGTATTCAGCGAGTTTGCCGGATGCTGTCTACCTAGTTACTTTTGTGTATGTTTTACTTCTTTGTATGTGATGTCTTTCTGTGACTAGTTTGCATGGACCAGGCCGACTTTACCCTTACGTATATTCTTTCGCCATTCACCATGCTAGATGGCATCTATCCATTTTTATGGTTTGGATATACCATTTGGTGATTCTGAATTACTGGGTGGATTAGTGGGATTTTAGTGAGGTTTTTGGTTTGTAATAGAAAACAAGCTAGTCCACAACTAAAAAAAAAAATGGAGACCCCTATACTAATGCCCTGACGGTTCGAATCTCTTCGCCGACCAGACGATCGAATCCATCTTCTAAACACTCCATATCAATAATGGCGCCACTTTTAGTTCAACGGCGGCTTTCTCCGCGTTGACTGATTAGGAATTATCAACAATCTCGCATTTCCATAATGTGATAGCGAGGTGTGTTTCTTCAACCTATCTCTCATTGTCCATGTGAATCCTTTTACACTTTACTCTCTGTGTAGTGTTCACTAATCTATCATCCCCATAACATTTTCGTGTTTTTTCCTGTTCGCATTCGTTTCTTATGAAGTTATTGTAGAAGATAGAGCGCTTATTGACATGTGACTATTCCAACTCGACGGTAATAGCGGAGGCATAGACTCCATAATCTGAACGTAGCTTCCTCCAGAAATCAAACTACGCACCACTAGTGTTGGACTCAGGAAGGGATTATTGGTGCAGCTTAATCTGTAATCACGTGACTTTGTTAAGGGAAGGGCCATTCATTGTATGTAATTTGCAAGTAGTATTACATGCTACTACCAGGTGGGTCAGCCTTCATGCCCTACAAATTAAGCCCTTAGGCGCTCTATATGGTATGTACTGATTTGGTGGTTCAGAGCATGGGGCCTGTGTCTTATACCCTCTCTGTGAGCATCTTTGTACTATTAATGGACTGTGAGATGAATCAATATGAATATCAGCGTCTAGAAAAATATAAAAGAGGACGGATGCACGAGAGGGATATGTCCCAAGACATATCTTATTGCATGAGCAAATGTGACGGGCCAAACGGTAGCCGTACACAACAACTACACCCTACCCTATGCATCAAATATCTAGGGAGGAATTTGTGGATAGGTTACTTGTAATTATAGTTTATGGACTATCGGGAACTATGAACCGATTTATGATAATTTTTGTGAGACGTTGCTGAGTTGAGAGTGGCTGAGCTTCGAGGCGCCTGGGGAAGTTATTGCTGAATGTAAGAAACTCGCATCATGGGAAATAATCCGCCATCATCATATAGGTACAAATTCGTAATCTTTAAGACAAGACTTACTTCCATAATATTTGTATCTTACCCAGTTCATTGGCCTATACATTTTATACAGACGTCATTCTGATCATCTTCATTGGCGCTTGGCTACGACTCTAAATAATATTTATAATGGTTTCCATTCCATAGGCACCGAATCGCATTCGTTTTTTTTTGTTATTGTCTCAAAAAGGAAGAGTATGTATGGAACAGATATTATTCGTCATAGTCTCGAAGACTATCTGAAAAGCACAATAAAAAACCCAATTGTTGGAAGAATCCACAACCTGCTTCATAAAAGCTCAAAACGGCAGCTACAAACGCCTACAAAAGATGTGACAAATACAACAGCATACCGTGCTAACCTCACACGGTTAACAAACAAGCTTTTGAGAAGCAATTGCTTCAAAACGCGAAAGATGACCATTTTGACGGCATGGGAGCCATTCAAACCCATGGATATTTACAGTTTTATTGACTTGTTTATGCCTCTGTCTGATATAAAAAGACAAGAGCTATTTACCAGTGTAGCCTACCACATCGGATATATTCCTGGATGGGGACTTCAGAATGCTGCTCTAAACCAATTCTTTTTTTATATATTCAATGGAAAACGAATAGGCCCAAACGCAGAGACTGACGAAAAAATTACAAGGCGCTACCTACGATTATTAAAAGAAGAACAGTTTGATGACGCTTCAATTTTATATTTATTTGGCCGGAAGAGTGATGCCTACATTGCTAGCATTGCTCAAAAGTTTGTAAAAGAGACGGGAAAAACTCTTCTAGGTCACTTACAGGTACGGGAATTTACTAGTAATTCATGCTTCATAGCTAATGAGTGTAGGAGTCAACGCAGGATAAAAAGGAACTGTTATATGCGTTTATATATAGATTAGAGTATGCGCTCGATAAAGAGGTAACGCTGGCAAGGCGATGCCACCACTATATCCAAACCTCTTTAACGGATAGACTTTTTACATTGGCAACACATATACATTTCGAAATGGTGGCTATTAACATGGAGAGGTTCAAGGAATGCTTCATAAATGAATGTGAAGTAGCCATGGTTGAGCGACAAAATCCGTCCTGTGGGAAGAATGCAAAAAAGGGACATGAAAAGATTATAGATGGAAAAAAGTACAGCCAGTGTTTTTCCAAGATCCTAGATGAAAAGAAAAGGGAGATGATACGGGCCTTGCTTGGGGTAGAGTATTCAAACGTCGTAAAATAATTAATCTGAATTTCAAAGAATAAAACAGCCCAAATTTGACTTCAAGTTTTAGGCTTTTTCGAAGCCCCACATTTGCGACCACGTGATCACGCTAGGTGCTTTATTGCCAAAAGGTCGTACGTCATACATACCTAGGTATGCATCACTTTTTCATCACTCAACAAGTTCGACTATAAGAGCAAAATGGCCGACAAGGAAAATGTGGGAGACGTGGGAGATGCCCTTGATATTTTGGAGAGCGAGAATGCCGAGGCTCTAAAAGACGAAGAGATTGAGCGTATTCTAGGCACATTCCGTCTCAACTCGTATGCTATTCTTGGTGTTCAACCAGGCATTAGTGAATCTGACATTAAAAAGGTGTATCGAAAGAAATCTCTTTTGATTCATCCAGACAAGACAAAGAACTCCCGTGCCCCAGACGCGTTTGACCGACTGCGAAAGGCGCAGACTGAGCTTCTGGACGAGAAGCTTCGCGGACGGCTTGACGAGGCGATTGCTGACGCCCGAATGATGCTCTTCAAGGAGAATAAATGGAATGCCGACTCGCCAGAAGTGAAAACGCCCATGTTTGAGAAACTATGGTCAAAAAAGTCGACAGATGTGCTCATAGAAAACGAACAGAGACGACTACGGCAGCTAAAAGCACAGATGAGGGAGGAAGGCCGCGAGAAACGAAAAGAAGACGAGGAAATGGAAAAGCGGAAGCGGAAACGAGAGCATGAACAGGACTGGGAAAAAACACGAGACCAGAGAATCGACAGTTGGCGAGAGTTTAAAAAGGGCGGAAAACCAAAAGCAAAGAAACAAAAGATGAAGGTGTTAGGATAGACTATATGCAAACTTTTTAATGAACCTATGTAAAGAATGGCTATGGAGCGTGCTGCTTTTTGTATTTGATAAACCGAGAAAGGTTGAGGACCACTTCATCAGCCCTTGTTCGAAGTTCAGTCATGGCTCTCTTATCCACAGACTTTGCCATGGCCTTGGCCTTTGGCAGCGCGGCTTCAAAGGCTGACAGCATGCCATCCTTCCAAAAGACATCCTTGTCACACGGCTGTGATTCGTCGCCATAGATATCAAACAGCTGGTTGAATGCCTCGATAATCTCCGCCGGACGAGTCTTGCCCGTGCCCAGTCCGTTCACTAGACCGAGAAGATAACGCCCCACCAGACGGTTCAATTCTATGGGCGCTGGATGCAGTGCAATCTGGCCAAGAACGCCTATGCATTTCACCGGAAGTGACTGGAATGGGTCCTCGTCAATATCTGGTGCAGAAGCATCGCCCGTAGTCATCTCGCGAAGCGCCATGAAATGAGCAGGCTCGCCAGACGTGGCCTGGGTCGTGCCACGAGTCACTCTTGCAAGAGCCCAAGCCAGACCAGCAATATGAGCCGCCGTAGACAACTCAACGGAATCATTGCCCATCAAGGGACGGATGGTCTTGTGCCAGATTGTGTGTGCCATTGGTATCCATGCCTCTTTGATGCCTGCATTGCCTGCATCATCAAAGTCAACTAGCGAAACGGTCCAGGCAATGTTGTTAAGCGCAGAGAGGGCATCAATGAGAATGACAACATTGGCCTGCTTTGTATCATCTGAATGCGCCTCGATCAACCGAACGACTTGCGGAATCGCATCCTCCATTAGCGTCTTTAACGTTGGAATATCCAGGTCCGCAACTGCATTGTCATCATCGTCATGGACTTGCGTGACCTTTTCCATATCCTCTTCAAAGTCAATAGAGTCATCATCACCTTCCCCCTCTTCTTCTTCGTCTTCGTCACCATCATCTTCTTCTCTGTCCATGTCCACATCCATGCCATCGCTACCCTTTGCATTGGACCCATCCATCATAGCATCTGTACTGTCCTCAATGCCATTCCAGACTTCGTTGTCCTTGTTTCCCTTTTCCAGAGACGACGTCAGCGCAGTACCAATCGTTGCCAGTGTCTCCAGAGCCAGACTTAGCACATCGCCCGCCTGAAGCTTCTCTTCTTCCGTCCTTCGTTGTGTATCAACAAATGCGCCCACTGCCTTGGCCAGCGCTGGCACTAGAACGGCATCCGACGCACCATCTCGGCCTGGGCTATGGTCAAACCACTCCAAAACAGAAAATACTTTATGCAAAAGAGCCGCTGCCGACACAGCCATATCTGTATTTGTTGACAGCAGTTGTGCAAGCTTTCCAAAGAGCCCATCGCTTTTCTGGTCATCAACAATGGCCTCTGCCAAAGGCCGTGATTCCTCTACAAGATGGCTCAGCGTCACTACAGACGTCCATTGGATCTCTACAGGGACGCCGTTGGTCGCGTTGGCTGCCAGAACAAAGAGTGTTTGCGTAATGTCAGCGCTCTTTGCTACGGTAGCTGCCAGATCTGCGCCCGCATCTGTCATCAGGCTTACCAGCCCAACAAGAGACGTGGTCAAGCGCCAAAGCAGCTCCTTCTGGGGCCCTGTCAAATGACTTCCCAGCGATCCCCGTACCTGTTTCAGGGCATGTGCAGCCGGCGTTAGCACATCCTGGCGGTACAGATGCACACAAAAGTCGGCCTCTTCGTGTTCGGCGAGACAGTAGAGAATGTACCACCCAGCAGCAGAGCTTTCAATGCTGGCATCCGCAAGGGTTTCTGTCAGCACAACAGGCACAATCTGCTCTCTCAGCAAGAGCTTCCGGCACCGAGAGTCTTCTACAATATTGGAAATCGCAGTGGCCGCAGCCGTCCTCGTCTTGGGCTCGGAGCTCTGCAGATCTCGAATGACTGGGATGATTTTGGCCGTCCGAAGCGCAGCCAGTGCAGGGTCCGTTGGCTCCTTGACAGCCTTGATCCTTGCGGCTTTCTGGAGAGGGTCCGACCGTGCGTTCGTCCGGTTACGACGAGACTTGGCCATTCTTCTTCACCCGTCGATAAATCAAGAAAAACGAAGAAGAACCAGTCGATAAAATCCAAGACAAAAGAAAATTGTGGGGTTCCTCTATTTTTTTGGCGGTGAAGTCGCAAACTCTAGACTATGAGTACCCGCCGAGGTACTTGCCGATGTAGGCGACGCCTCGTCAATGCCCGGCAAAAGCTCATCTCTTGTTCGCGCGATTTCAGAGTCGCTAAAGTGAGAATCCACGAGATGCTTCACAACATTCCAGCCATAGGCATTGGCAAATGTCCTCCGTACAATCATGTTGTTATGTGCATCCGGCTCCATCTTCACGAGGACCTTTCGCCATGAAATGTCTCGGTGGTAGGCCCTTGCTATCCTCTCCTCCACCTTGACTGTGTCTGTGCGCATGCTTGCGCTCTCTAGCGACTGATGCCGTGCTTCCATTGTAGACTCTTCCGGTTTTTGGTCTTTTGTAAATGAAAGCTTCTTCAGCGTAGACGTTCGAGACCGGATCGGAGGAGGTGGTATGTCCGAGGGATGGTAAACCCGGTCGTGGAAGATTGTCTTGGCGCGCTTGGAGGGGTCAATAATATACTCTAGGCTCGGCATTTTTGGGTTGATCAGGTCTGCCGCCGATTCAAACACAGACGTCTTCGGTGGCGCAGACACTGTTGGCTGAGGCACAACCGTGGCCTCGGCATGGTGAAGCGTCTGGCTGCGCTGGTAGATTTTACTTGTCCGTGGCGGCAGCTCCTTTGGGTGCTGAAACAAGCCCTGGATAAAATTAGACAGGGGATTGTTATTCGTAGCGGACGTCGACATCGCCTCATCGTGCGATTCTCTGGCGGCCACAGCCATTGGCGAGGACTCTGGAATCGTCCCCATTGTGTATCTGTAGTCGTCCTGCGTAGCATTTTCCGGCGGCTGTGGAACGTCGTGCTCTTCCTCATAGCAGTAGTCATCGTCACGCGGCTTCATTGTGTTTGTGCCTAGCATTTCGGCAAGACCAAAGCCAAGCACCGTCTCAATCAGACCAGCATCTCGCCGAGCCTTTTCCACACGCTCAAGACCCTGCCAATCGAGAAAGAGAAGACAGCTTGTCCTCAAAGGAACAATGCCATCATTCACCACATTGGAATAAATGGTACGGTTTCTGAATTTTTTCAACGCCGTGTGGGCTGGTCCCGAGGGCAAAAGACGCAGCAACGGCTTGGACTCGCCCGTGGCCGTCTTCTCTGTTTCTTTGCTGCTCTCAGAGTCCTCGCTACCAGAACCACGCTCTGTCATCTTGCTCCATTTGTTCACAATAGCGTCCCATCCACTCCGCGCAATCGTTGGCGTGCGCCATGTCAGCCCCAGATCCTTTCCTGTCCGTCCAATCAGACCGACATCCAGGGCAAGTTTGACATACAGTGGGTTCTCGTGGTTGATGCCGAGAAAGGGAGAGGCCATCGACACAAAGTTGATAGGCTCAATGGCATCAAAGAACGTGGGGGAGTGCTTTTGTATGTACGCAACGGCATATGTCTGCACAAGACCGCCTAAGGAATGCGCAACAAAGCTGATTTTTGTAATCTGATACGACCTCGGACGCTGTTCCTGGGGCGTTTTTGCCTTTTTCTTTTCATTTTGTGACGGAAGAAACGGCTGGTCTGGGTATGTTGTCGTCAAAACATAGCGTGCTAGCCGTTTTCCCAGATACTTTATGCCCTTGTTCGTGCGGGTCACATTGCCTGAATATCCTCGAACAACAACCTCCTCATCGTCATCCTCGTCCTCATCAAGGCCCTGTTCGGCCCGTCTTTTTCGCCGATCTTCCCTGGCTTGGACGGTGACGGCATCAATGCTCTCCTTAATAAAAAGCAAATCGCCCCCCAAATTACTGTGGATTCCATGCGTTAGAATGACAAGATGCACCTTTTTCTTCTTCTCCACAGGCCCTCGTGGCATCGAAGGCGTGTTCCACAGGGCCAGCGTATCTTCTACGCGGAGCCGTATGGCGCGAGAAAACACGCCCATTGGCTGGTCTGGGTATCTGCCATCGCCCCCAGGTCTGTAATCCGAAAGATTACCAGGATGTTGCACTTGGTTGTTGATCATAGGCAGGACAGACGAGGCAGTGCTCTCCAATGATTTTGCGTCTTTTGCTATAACGACTTCGTAATTCACGGCTACGGATGTGGAAAAGAGGACCTGGCTGCTGATATTGATCGTCCAGCTCACAGACTCGCCCTCCCCTAGGCCGGCAGTACTGCGAATATGCTCGGGAATCAGCAGACGGCAGCCCCAAGAACCGCCTGCTTTTAGCATGGGCTCAAACTCTGGGACTCCATATTCCTGAGGGTTTTCAAACTTTGTGTGGGGGTCAAAGTGTGACGGGTGCGCGTCTACGTAAAGCGTGTACGGCCCAAACGCAAAGGCTGCGCGATGCACGCTGCTCGAAGTGTTGCGTATTCGAAGAAGCAGGTATTTCGGCACGGGCAAATACTGA
Source organism: Chrysosphaeria jannelii (assembly GCA_020002325.1). Classification (NCBI taxonomy): domain Eukaryota; kingdom Fungi; phylum Ascomycota; class Sordariomycetes; order Ophiostomatales; family Ophiostomataceae; genus Chrysosphaeria; species Chrysosphaeria jannelii. The sequence goes on from JAGKRY010000068.1 coordinate 51,128, forward strand.
TCCAGCGCAGGCGTGTATGTCACTGTGTATCTCACAACTTCACCAATCTTCACACTGCCGATCTGATGCACAAGACTCATCTTCGTGGCTCCTTTTGATGTGGTTGCAACTTGCAATGATGAAGAAAGCTTGGGTCGTTGCATCGAAAGCCTCGAGACGGTTACTAATCGGCCTCGAAAGGAGAAGTGGAAAAATGGAGAACTTGGTCGAGGCTCAGCAAGGTCATAATATTAGTAGTATTAGTACTACTAGTAATTTAAGTAGACTGTCATCAATCTTAAATTCATCACAAAAACATGCTAAACAATATGGAAAAGATACAAAGGAAAAGGAAATGAGCGTCGCCAAAAACATAGGAAATAGTAAAAAAAAAAGAAAAGAAAAGAAAGAATGAAGCTACCGGTCGGCTTCCTGATGGGGTAAATCACCATCAACATATTCCATCCAGCCAGATACCCGGTCCATGCCCCTGCCATTCCCGGCCAGCCCTGCCATTTGAGACCCTCTAGCCGGCCCTGCCTTCAGCGGCTCACGAATATCCTCTCTCCGTAAATCAGGCAAATCCTCCCGGAAAGCCTTTTGGCGCTGCCGTCTGCTAAACTCAAAGCTCTCTGCCGGCTCTTCATATTCGCCATACCTCTGCTCTGGTGCACACATTCCCAACATCTCTGGAATCAATAGCAAGTCATCCTGCATACTATGGTGTCGTGGCATCATATTCATCTCAGGGATGCCCCCCATCGGCACAGATGACATAGTCGGCATCGGCATCATCCCCATGCCCATCACTGGCCCACTACGAATCGGCGCCAATGGGCCCGGCATGCTGTTCATCGCCATAGCTGCCATGCCACCTGGTGGCCCCATCCCCATGCCACCCCCAGCCATGCCCATCGGCATTCCCCCTCCCATACCGCCGCTCATCATCCCATTGGGCATACTGCCCATACCCTGCACCTGCATACCCGCCCGGTGTGTGGGTGAAGATCTCTTTTCCGTGTTGAACCGGTCGGCAAGACGGTCCACCTGTGCATCCCGAGACCGTGTTGGACTGTTGCCATAGTAGTCTCCAGGACTTCCCGGCTGTCCATACGGCGGTGTGCCAAACACGGGCGTGTCATAGGCCCCAGAATCATACGACGGAGATTCGTAGTTCGAATCGTATCTCCGCGGCGGTGATTCATACGTTGGTGGCGACTCAAATCTCGGGGCATCAAATGGCGGCGAATGTCCACCAAAAGCCGGCTCAAATGGCGCTGAAAATGGTTCCTTGTATCGACTCTCGCGTGGAATCTCCCGTTCATACCGCCTCTGTAAATCACGGCGGTCCCGTCCACGAGATGGCTCACGCGACCGGGGCTCGTACATGTCATCATGGTGGTCAAATGACCGTCGAGCATATAGCGTCCGCTGAAAGTCATCACGGTATCGATCCGACCGCGAGCGGGATTGAGAACGCACTGGCGATCGCGTATGTCGCTGGTGCGATCGCATGGGAGATCTCATGGGTCGTGTGTGTACAGGGGACCGCATAGGCGATTGAACCGGGGATGGTCGTCGGCCAGGCAAGGGCGGATCTGGCGCATACGGGTGCTCTTCCTCATAGCTATCAAAACCATGACTATGGTGTCCATAGTTCCTGTCCGGAGACGGTCGTCGTCGGCTTGAGCCACTAGCAGAACGCCGACTCTGAGGCCGTTGGAGAGGATGCCATGAGTGGTCCCGGTCAAGATCACGTCCTCGGCTACGATCACGGATACGCATATTTTGAAGACGATCACAATCGGGTCCATCTATACTTCGCGTGGGGCTGGGTCTTCGACTAGCACCTCTGCTATAGCCACGGCTTGGTCTACTACCGGTCATCCGATGGTTGCCATAAAAGTAGCCCTCATCACTGTCTTGCGAGGCGTCGTCCCGATACTCCCGGCGTCGGGATTCGCTAGGCGCACGGTTCATAGATGCCCGTGTAGATGGATATGTCCGTGACCGTCCTATCTTGGGTGGCTCAGCAATGCTTTCCGCGTGCACACTCGGGACATAATGGATTTCCGCAGGCTTCGCCTTAGGTAGGATAGGCGTAGCCTCCGTCTTGAATGTATGGCAGTCACAGCTGTTGGCTTTTGCACAGCATATAATGCACATTTTAGCACCACAAGGGCTTGACATTAGCATCGGCTACAAAGATATGGAAGGAGAACATACCAGTGAATCGTATCAGAGCCGTCTTCATATCGGACAGGCTTCTTGCACTTGAAACATACCTCGCGGGCTTCTTCCCGCAGTGCTGCCAAAAACTCCACCACACGCTCATCACGCTGGCACTTTCGTCCTTCATGCCACCTTTGATGGCATAAACGACAGATTTGATAGCAGCAACGAGCACAATCCGACGCTGGAATACCATCTTTCATAAACATACGATCAGGCATAATCAAGGCACCGCACTTGGGGTTGGGACAGTATGTTCTTCGGTCCATGGCCACATTGCGATACTGTGTGTTCCAGGCTACTTTAAAGTGAAGATCCACCAATGAATCAAGAACAGACGCCACAATAATATCCTTGCAGACACAGCGCGGTGGCATGAGTTGATCGTCTTCCATGGAGTCCTTAAACTTCCGCTTCAAGCAAGGGAAGCAAAAGAAATGCCCGCACTTTAATTCCTTTGTCCTCACCTCAAAAAAGTCCTTGTTACAGCCATTGCATCTCACCATTTCCGAATCAAAGCGACGTGGCGGATCATAAACAGATTGTGCCTTGCGAGCCATTGTCGGTGGCGCCGTTATATGCGAGCGTGCGGAAGGCCATCGTCCAGCATCAACAACCGTTTTGGATCTACATTAGCTTCTCTTTCCTTTTTTTTTCTTTTTCCCAAAAAAAACTCACTTTCGAACAGGCTGGGGCTCCTCTTGATACATTGGTCGACGACCTTGCGTTGCCGTTGTGTGGCGCGAGGCAGATCTTCGGGTAGAAGGTGTTGTTGTTCGGTGGCTTCTACTAGGCTCCTCAAAAATGGTTTCTGCTTCCGACTCGGAATCCGATCCCGGTGGTGAGCCTAGTATTGGAATAGGATGAACTCGATGCTTTGGCTCCGGTTGTCGCTCTTCACGCTGGAACCCATCTTCAAAAATAGTGCTTGCATATTCTTCCTCGTCCTCGTGTCGACGAATAACCGCCTTGGGTGCCTTTTTCGGTGTTGATTTTGCCGGCTTCGCTTTGGGAGGGGCCGACTTCATCTTGGAAAGAGGTATGGGTGGTGGTGGTGCTTCTTGGAAATCATCTGGCTGGTACCCATCTTCAAAAATTGTATGCTGGCCATCAGAATCCCCATCATCAACCGGCGGCGGCTTGGCCTTTTTCTTGGTTTTTTCCTTGGTCTTCTTTTTCTTTTCTGGGACACGAGTAGGCTCTGCTGGGGCATCCCTCTCAGAGTCGGCATGAAGCTGAGCATCAATGTTTGATATTTGGCTATGACGCGACATATTGGGAGACGAAGGCGGTGCCATATATCCAATGGCAAGTAAATTTTTTCCTGGTGTTGAGAACGATCCCCTATATGTAGGCACACTCGTTGTTCGTGCCATCAAAGTTGAATGTTAAGCGACTATGCATCGCCTAACAAATGGAAAAGGGCAGGGAAATATATTAGTAGATAAATTCCATTCACAGCAACCCGAAAGTTGTGACGAGGAAGCGTGAATGGTGGAAAAGGGAAAAGTATGCGTCGCAGAGGTAAAATAAGAGGTGGGCGGAAAGGTTCCTTTCCTGGTTTTTTTCTGAGGGGCTTTGTGCGGGCCCAACGCTGCCGTGCTTCTGTTTTACTTTGCTTTTTTATTTCATTTTTTGCACTCCTCGATTTTGTTACGACGAGGCAGTATGGCGGTGGACGAAAGACACATCATATTTTTTTGTCGTTCAAAGGCACTCTGTATCAATAAAGGCCTCAGAGCTCTTTTTTATAATTCTACGTTTCTATGTTTACTGTCATCAAATTCCCATCTTCCAACACAAGTGATTTTATCGTTCAAAATATTCTTCTAAACGATGCGGTTTTTTTTTCTGGCCCTCGTCTTTTTTGTTTTTTTTACGTTTTTACATACACCCTGCAGAGATTTATCTCACTCTGATTGGTCTATTTTCTGTAGCATGCCTCTTCTGACTGCGATGCAAGGACCCTTCTAGGAGCCAAAAGGAAGCTCTGGTTCCGAAAGAACAGGCTCAAATGAAAATAATTAGGAGGCTCTGAATGCTGAGCAACGATGGCTGTTCACTAAAAATAACCTCGGAGGGGCTCGAGTCTTGTCACGTGTGCCGGAGATTTTCCATCTGAATGGATGATGTCATTGTTAGCAAAGCTTCTGAACAAGAAGCTTAATTTTGCAGTTACATACTGCGGGAAGCTTTTCTTCCCTTGTAAATGTGCAGAAATTATAAGTTTGATTCGTAGCGTGTATGTACACAAATCCTTGATAAAATGATGAGCTTTTTTTTGAGCATATTCTCCAACTTTGGAATCATGGTACAGGAACCTTGGGGGTATGTAGCAAAAGAGGGTCCAACGTCTCTAGTTTCTTTGGGTTTCATGTCGGTACGGTCGCCGATGCATAGGTATCTATACTCCTTCACAGCTAACTATGGTAGAGAAGAATCCTTTTCGTTTCACTGTGCGTTTTTTTTCTAAGATTTAATATACCAAAGCTGCCATGGAATCAAAGCGCATGTAACGTTGGGAGCTTGTAGAATCATCACCTGTCGTAGTGGCAATGTTTTGATGTGATCATGGGGTCGTTGGGTGCATAACGAAACACATGAAAAGCTTGTGCTAATAATTTGCCAATACTGACGTCACTTATTGTCATATTTCATTATTTTGCCTAGTAAAAACCTTTTACACTTTACACGTTTCTATCATCATGCAAGCACCATCTCATGGTCTAGCTCGGAAGAGTCCAATCTTGGCGTAACCATGTAAATTCTGGTCAAGTGGCAATGACAACTCATCAGTGTGAGAGACACTGCCTTGCCAGTGTGGTGGTCTTGCATAGGGCTTTGCATCTATTACACTAGCCCCTTTTGGTCACTCAAGGTTTGGTTCAACTGCAATCCACCAGTCCGAAGAGAGCCCCTGAATTCAGACAAAAATGGCACGTGTATGCCAAGGGTAATGCGGGGTATGTCAAGACTCAAAGAGAGCGAAAATGGCGGTTATGAAAGTGCTTTCATAACTTGAAACTATTCCTTGACCTGTCTTGTATCATACATTTTAAAAGTACTTTATCGGTCCATACTTTCAGCCTTAAGCAACCAAGCTATCGTAAAAGGACATTTATCTGAAGGGCCGTTACTTATGAGTTGGCTTTAGCAATGCATTATTACAAGCTTGCGTTGCTGAAGTACATTAGCTATTCTAATACTTATTTACCATCCAATTACTGCATGTGCCTCGAAAAATGCGCAAAATCATGTATCAAAAACCTGGATCAGAGACGAATTGAAAACAAATATGATGTCATCGTAGCGTGAAAGGGGGGATCTACGCTGCGCAAGCATGAACGGCAAAAGGCTTTCTATGATTGGTATTTCCTCTGTTGCTGAGGTAGTTGATCTTTCCAATTCCATGCTCTCTTCGTATTCCCGCGAATAATATAGAAGTTGGTTCAGTACATAATTGTATTTTACAGAAACAGATTGGTTTCAGTAGGTTTTTTAGACGACTGCAATCGTCACAATATGATTGCCAAAGTACCAAAAGATTATAGAATGCGTTATTTAAGGGCCTGTGTGCACCCATAAAAGTGAAAAGTCCCCATGAAGTCTTTATGCCTTCTCACCGAAGCTACTTCAAGATGCCGAGGGTGAAAGTATGGCGAGGGATTAAGCGGGAACATTGATCCTTTTGTTCAATCAAAATACATACAAACGTAGCATCAATGTAAAGAGCTCCCTTGCAATAAGAAAAGCTCTTCAATAATGTTAGCGCACGATCGCCGCTTGCATCTTGAGCTTTGTGGAAGATTGTACGACCAGCATCAGGGGTACTCACAATGCATGCCCTTTTGCACCGGTGGCAAAAAAAGACTTGCACAAGAGACACGTCTCTCATTCTGAAAAGTAAGCGAGCGCGCCACCTCGGTGATAAGAGCTCGCATCAGCTATCACCCTAATGCCGAGAGTGATCCCCCACATTCCATTCTTTCACCCAAAGATTTTTTTATTTCCAACAGAGCTCAGCCAATCGATCTTGAAACTTCCACAGCAACAACGGGAAAGATCCTCAAAATATTTATGGATCTTGGGCGTCTCAGAACCTTTTGTCAAATTGCCAATCAGGTCCGAAACATGAGAAGCTTAAAGACAGCTCCCCTTTTTGTCCTTTGTGTCCTTTAAAGCTTGGCGAGATCTTACAAAGACAACGGCCAAACAGATACTCATCAGATCCAATGAAGAATAAAATGTAAAAAAAAAGTAAGAGTCGTCATACTATTTTAAAGGAGCGAAGGTTCAGCCGAATGATGATTGGCATCTGAGGAGAGCTTGGAGAAACATGTGTGGACATGATTGGCCATCTGGTGATGTAATGAAAAAGTGAAAGGAAGACTGAAACCTTTGGAAAAAGAAATTGTTGTTTTTTTATTGTTTTTTTCTAAAAAAAAAGGTTAATTCGTCTTATCTTGTCATTTTCTTCCAATGGATATCTACATGCAGAACAACTATTTAACCCAGAGACATCCCCCTCCATCTTTTTTTTGTTCCCTTCCTCATCTTCTTCATCTTCTCTCCATCATATTCACCAAAAGCACTACCATTATGGCATCCAACACTCCCATCTCTATGCCTCAGGGATTCCTGAGCCTTACCCCCTCCTCTACAGCTTCTGCTGCTTTGAACGATGCCATTGAAAACAGAAAAGGCCGCAGTGCCAGTGTTGATAGCAATGCCAGCGCAAGCTCCACATCTGGGCTTCGCTTCCTCAAACTCGGGCCTGTCCATGGAGGTGCTCACCTCGGAGAAGACTCCAACTCGGACTGGAGCGAAGTTATCTTGGGGTGATTTCACCATTCACCAACTGTCGAATTATTACCACAAAAAAAAGAATTTCCTAAAGAGGACGGCGTTGAGGGATGTACACATGGGCGCTTCGTATGATTTTTTTTTCTGCATGGAATAAAGTAACATCTTTTTTTTTTTCAAGACCCATTCGTAATAAATTTGCACCACGAAGGCCAATAAATGCCTCTTCCTTGCTTTCCCATGCTGTTATCTATTCCTTGGTCGGGCGCACTTCCCCGCAGTTCCGTGCGCATGCAACCAACATACATAGCATATCTGGAAAGAATCAATTTGTCAAACCAGCGACAAATGGCATGCAGCATTCACCGCTCACCGAGCTAGTACTGCCTGCACAATTTTCACAAGACACGTGACTTACTATAAGCGTACGGACGCGTAAAGTGTCGTCGACGCGTTTGGCGGTTCTCCTCGAGGGAAACCAATATGGCGAGCTCGCCCAGCGTTTCGTCCATGCTCTCGTATCACACAGCAGACGAAGCAACGTTAAAGGACGTCGATGCCAACGAGAAGGCAACGCGAAAGGCTGCGAAAGGAGAGGAAATCAAGCTGGAAAAGACAAAGAAACCCGGTTCCAATGTGGTGAAGCCACTGTTTAGCAATCGGAGGGCACAGACGACGGCAACGACGGCGGAGACAGAGTTTCATGCGTCGAATGGATACCGAGTGGCGCGGGAGATGCCGTATCAGTTCAGCGATCACATTCGCGTCTATATGGAAGAGAAAATGTGTATGTTGATGGCCGTGGATTGCTCAGTGAGTCCCAATGCTAATGCTACAGACGACGAGGCCATCCAGCTACTATCGAATCTTTTGTCGGCGGGTGGATCTGGATCTTTGGCAGGCCGAAACGTTCCTGTTGCACTTCCGCCACAAAGTCAATTGGCTCTTTTAGGCACCCTGGCCATCCATCCGGCGTATACAAGCAAGGCACAGACGCCGACAGAGAAGCGCATATCAAGCCGTGCTCTGCAGGTCCTCCGCCAGGTCGTGATGCTGGCGGGGACGATGCAATCGCATATTGTCAGTGCCTTTTCCTTCCGTGACGAGTCGGGAAAGGCCCTCAACGATCGATCATCGCACCAGCGCATAGCACGGCTCAAGTACAACTTTGAAGACGCGAATACCGCTGATGAGGCGGGTGTCCAGACAAAACGAGCGGAGTCAGATACCACCTATAGATCCACTGTGCGATTAGGAAAACCGGCACCGACTGAGCCTATTGACATTTTTGACCATAACTCGGTGTCGAGCAAGTTTGCGCTGCGGGAGAGTATATGGCAGCGCGGTAGGGATTTCTGGAGTGTGTTTGCATGGGCCATGTCGTGCAGCATCCACTCGCTGGACCGCTGGCAATACTGGCACCCCTGGCTCGTCCTTCTCCTCGACGTCATGGAGACAGACTTGGCAGACCGACTGCGAGAGGACGTTCCGGCCGAGCATAGGGAGCAGAGCCTGCAAGGGTCCCTCCTTCTGCAGTATCTTCAGGATGGCTTGGGTAGCACGAGCCATGCCCATGTCAAGCGCATCCTGGCGTCCATTGCCATTGGCGAGACGAACGTGCTATCGACTACCGACTCCGTCTTTGAGAACGAAACATCACCGGTGGTGGAAGCTGCCGTGATCGACAGTGCGCAGGTGACAAAGCTGTTCAATGGACAGTTTGTAGATGTCAGCGACGGCGGATCTAGCTCGGAAAACTCTAGTGATGAAGCTTCCGCGCCCGAAACAGACCCTAACTCGCCTGCCATATCAGACGGTGCGTCTGCACCAATGAAGGCACCCAAGAGGCGGGGACGACCCCCAAGGGTAAAGACGGGGACTGCAGCGCCCAAGAAACAAGGGAAAAAGACGGTCTTGGGCCATGATATGGCATCGCCCATTGTGCTTGATGATTCAGAGGCATCGACGTATTCTGTCAACAACGCATCCGCTGTTGAAACGCCAGGAGAAGCCACCGTCAAACCTGGCGAGCTGGCCGCGTCTCGGCCCTTTCGGCAGTCCATTTCCTTGCGCCGTCGCCTTCTCTACCTCGTCCTCCTCGGCGCCTACCTCTTTCCCACGAACTTTATACAATTCGACATACTCGAAACAATTGTGGCTGATGTGCTGCGCGAGGCACACATCTCCGTCTACCTGTGCCTCCTCGAGTCCGTCACAGAGCCCCTGTCCCCTACCGAAGCAGCCCTCGCAGATGTCGCCCCCTGCTCATTTAAAACCGCCATTGTGCATATCCTTCAGCAAGTTTTGCAGTCGTACATGCCAAAAAATGCACCCAAACCACATACCATCGATGCTTCTTTCGGGGAAAATCTATCGTCTGTCGTTATGACCGCGTGCTATCTCCCCTTTGCCGCCAACACCGTCTTGATTGGAGCCAATGTGCGCATGTCCCTTGCCATGGAAACTCTATTCCGCATCGGCTGGAGCCCCAACCCATCGCTTTACTATACGGTCGGCCTCGATGTCGCTGCAAGACGCGGTGCAGAGGCGCGCTCCCGACGCGGCGTCAACAGGAGCAAGAGTGTCAACGGCATGGCCGTCGAAGCCTACGGCCATGAGCTCATTCGTCTTTCAGGCCAACGAATGATTGCCATGGCTGAGATTTCCCACCCGAAAGCTAGGGTGCCCCTCGAAATTCCAAAGGATAAACTCATTGTCATTTTAGATTAACAAAAATACCCTTCCCATTTATAATAGACTAGTTCTTCTTTCCATGTACTCAAATTAATGACTCCCATTTCGGACGGCCTGGATCATCCGACTCTGCCTTATCAGAGAGGATATCAATAGGCTTCGCACTCAAATGCACCGGTTTCTTTGCCACTGGTGGTGCCTGTTTCTGCGTCGTCGGCGATGAAAGCAAATCACCAAAAGCGTTCGTATTATTCACCACTGGCCGCGTCAGCGTGGCCATCGATATCGACGCAGGTGATCGCCTCGGTGGTGGCAACGCTGGTGGAACCATCCCAGCACCTGTACCCACCGTGTTTCCCGACAATGATATCGTGGAGGTTCCCGTATGTTGGATATGCTCAAAGGGCGACGTCGACAAATTCGATGGCACAGACGCTTGTGGCTCGGAAACGTGCGTAACAGCCACCCAGTCGGGCTCCTCTGTTGGAATGAACGGATTTCCTGGCCGCTTTTTATTTAGCGTCCCAGAAAGCATTGAATCGTCCGTCGACATGACAGACGATGGCCCTTCTAGCCACCACTTTCGATGGTCAGAGCTCGCCGGTGGCATTCCCGGCTCAATCGCATCATAACCCCCTAAATCATCATCGGAATCGTCAAGTAAACTCCGCTCTGGGAGCACCATAGTAGCTGCTTTTTCTGGCTTCGGCGAGTCTACCTCGATCAAACTCGTACCTGCAGACATGGTCTGCTTCCGGTATTGATACAGCTCGGCGCTCAATCGACCACGCTGGGCCTCATCAATCCGGTTGATCTTAACGTCAAAATGGGCATACACTGGTCGGTGGTCGGAAAAACGAAGAGGCGCCGACGAATACGATGTCTGTCGTAGATTCGTACCTTTTCGCAACACCCGATCGGTCCAGGCAGGAATCCGCTGCTTCTCTGAGGAATCGTAGTCGTCCCGCCCTAGATCAAACTTGTATGTTGGCGGAAACGTTATTGGTGCTTCAGAGTAGTAAGAAAAGGCAAGACCAGCCACCATTTGCAAATTCAGTTGGTCATTTTCATACAGCGTGGCCAAATCACCAGCACGGATCAAGTCCAGCGTACGGCTATGACTAAGTCCAATACGGTAGTTGAAATCACCAAACCATAGAACTGCGTCATGGTCATCAATGCCACGGTTCCGAAGGAACCGGAGGCCGTGGTGAATGGTCATGTAGTCCCGGTTGCGCTCTTCATAATTGGCGAACCCAGCAGCCAAGTGTGACGTCAAGAAACAAAGAGATGTATTAGCATAGTCCAATCGAATGGCAACAGCGCCCTTGTTCCCCGCCATTCCAGAAAGGCCTGTCTTTTTCACACTTCCTTCCACGTTTTTGATCAGTGACAGAGACGAGGAGGTAACGAATATGCAAAGAGCAGCACCCACTAGCTGTGCGTCGCGAAGAAGAACGTATGGCTCGCCACCGACACGCTTTGCCTCCTTGTTCAGCGTCGCCAACACGACGCTCTCCCATTGCTGAATCTTCCGAGGATCGCTGTTTACGATCTGCTGGGGACTCAGCTCGACAATCTCTTGAAAGCCAACAGCAAAGAGCACCGGAAGGTCTGCAGAGGATCGTACGGGTTCTGGGAACAGCCACGGCTTACAGTCTTCTCGGAGGCCATCGAGACGACCATTCAAGTTGAAGGTGCCCACCCAAATCTTGATGACAACGGAGGACGAAAAACTAGCGGCTTGTTTGGCCATTTCTGCCGCCACAAAGTCGCTAATGGGGTCGTGTAGTACCACGGGCGTTTGGCCATACAGTCTTCCTAGTAGCATGTCGATTGTGTTCTGCCGGCCCTTGTCGGCAAAGTTGTTGATATAAATCCGAGTCATGGATTTACGTGCGTCCGCGACAGCACCGGCAAATGACATTTTACCACTTCGTGTGTAGGACGTCTTTAGCGCACCTGTACCGGCGTAGATTTTGCTCAGGGCATCGCCATTGTCGGCCCAGAGATGGGAGTGTCGGTCCCAGAACCCGCCATGGGCTGCACTGGAGCGCGGAGAGCGTCCCTGGCCGGTTATGGCGGCAAGGAAGGCCTCCACTGCCATCTGGGAAATGATTGTCTGGATCAGGTTGGTGCGGTCGAGGCAATCAAGACAGTTTGTCCGAAAAGCTCCTTCTTGGCGAAAGACGACAGAGTCGGCCACAGAAGCATCGGCATTTGTGGCAAGCCTTGCCAAGTAAAAGGAGAATTCCTTAGCAGAAGCACCAATATACCGTCTGATTTCCTGGGCAGCTTCATAGCCCCCTGGACCGCTTGTACGCGCATGGAAATCATATTCAGTCATGGAGACGAGGGACTGGTCACCCTTGTCTCGGTCTCGTCCATGACGAAGACCGTAGCGATAGGCGTCAGTGAGGTCTGCCTCATTAGGCTTGGTTTCATTCAAGAGATTGACAATGTGGATGGCACCATAGTCCCGTTTGAGGTCGTCGAAGTGCTTGTCAAAGGCTGGCTGGGTACTGTCATAGGAACGAGTGATGGTGATTTTTTGGCTTCCAGGAAGCAAGCCGGGGACTTGTTCCCAGAAAACAGGGACAGATCCCCGGACTTGTGCATAGGAAAACAAAATGCCATGGGGACTCCAATAGATGGTTTCAGACTCGACGAAATTGGCTACATTGCCATCATCGTCGATGCCACGAGCATTGAAGCGCGTTCCTGCCCGTCGACAGGATAGTCTTGATATAACAGTGAGGCACGACGAAGATGAGGGCTCTTTTTTACTGGAGATGCCCCCGAGCGGCGCAGAGAGTTGGGAAATGGAAATGGTCTGGCAGAAGCCACGAATGGCGGACGTGAGGATTCGCGACGCATCAAGGGCTTCGCGCTCCTGTGTCTGTAGACGGGATCTGAACTGCAAGAGCGGCTGGATCATAAAGGAGTTCCACAAGAAACCCTCGTCAAAGTTGTCAATATCAAAAGACGAGGCGTCCAAAGGCCTTTGGGTCAGTGAAATCTGCAAGTATGGGGGAGTCTTACCTTTCCTGGAGCCTGTTGGTGATATCAAAGTCTGTGCTATAGTAGAAGCTACGGTCCCCTAGCAGCTTCATGAGGTCCTGACAGGGATGCTCCATGGGGCCGTTGCGGCCATTGCTAAGCGGGTCGTCATTATCCCACAATTCATTGGGGGCGGCAGGCATGTCGTCGTAGGCATTGCTGTTGAGACAGAAAAACTGCACACTCTGAATCATTTCAACAGTCTCACCAGGCCGCGGCGTAGCCACACGAATGGCGAGCGTGATTGTGCTCAGAAAGACATCTTTATTTACGGTAATGAGGCCTAGGGTTCCAAAAATAGGGCGTGACAGCAGCGAACGGTAGTCCTTCAGGAGGTCCTTGGATGCGTCTGTAAACTCCACAATGCATTTGGACTGCGTCCTCTCGTTGTATCGAAAAACAAGGGCGTGCCCGTGGGAAATGATGGCAATGGCACGATGGGGATAGTCCTTTACCATGACCCTGCATGACCTCTCAAGGTCGGGCAGGTGTCCGGAAAATGCCATGTCGGGTTTGGTGCTTCAAAGGGGCTACGTGCGTCTCGCCATCCCTCGGTGAAGTGTTGTTTTTAATTTTTCAAGTGTCACGTCGAGATGCCATGACGTCAATGTCAGCTCGGCACGTGACAGTATATGCATCTAAGCGTGCACGGCATGCAGCCAGCGAGGGGGCGTCTCATTACCATTGCGTGGGAAATTAGTATTCGCATTGTGTGGACGGGGAGGGAGGGAATGTGAATGCATTTTATGTGCACTGTGGAATGCACACCGAGTGAATTCAGCCCCGGGCTCATGGTATCGGCTCGAGATGCCCATGCAAGTCGAAATTAAAAAAGGAAATATCCGGAAGGGTCTTTTTCCAGTGGGTCAATGGGGGCTTCTAGCTTCCCATTGGCTGAATGAGCTCGGGATTTGGACCTGTCGCATAGCGCGTCCAGCGGCCGACAAGCCTAGCGCTACAGTGGATGCCAGTGGAGCATAAATGGACAGGGCACAGGTCAGTTCTTTGGCGTTTTGATTGACGTGTTCCATTCCTTCGACTTCACACCATGTCTGTCTCGCGCCAAATGCTCCGTGCTGCTGCCCGCACCGCTGCCCCCGCCCGCCGGGCCTTCTCATCGGCCCCTCTGGCTGCCCGTGCTGTGCGCCAGGGCGCCCAATCGGGCCGTCGATTCTACTCGTCCGAAGCCCCGAAATCCGGCAGCAGCTCGCTGCCTCTGTGGATTGGGGCAGCGGCCATTGCTGCTGGTGGCGCCTACTTCTTCACCCAGGGCTCGCCCAAGGACTTTGTGCCCCAATTCAAGGACTACCAGGCCGTTTACAACGAGATTGCCAAGCGTTTGCAGGACGAAACAGACTACGACGACGGCAGCTACGGCCCCGTGCTTCTCCGGCTCGCGTGGCACGCCAGTGGCACCTTTGACAAGGCTACCGGCACTGGTGGCAGCAACGGAGCTACGATGCGCTTTGCACCCGAAAGTGCCCATGGGGCCAATGCTGGTCTTGCCAACGCCCGCAACTTCCTGGAGCCAGTAAAGGGTATGTTCTCGCCGCAAAGACGCTGACAGACGCTGACAGAGCAGCCAAGTTCCCATGGATCAGCTACTCGGATCTCTGGATCCTTGCCGGCTGCTGTGCTGTCCAGGAAATGCAGGGCCCTGCCATCCCCTTCCGTCCGGGCCGTGTCGACGGCGATGCCGCCGCCTGCACGCCTGATGGCCGTCTCCCTGACGCCTCGCAGGGCGCTGGCCATGTGAGGGACATTTTCCACCGCATGGGCTTCACCGACGAGGAAATCGTGGCCCTGATTGGCGCCCACGCCGTTGGCCGTTGCCACACGCAAAACTCGGGCTACGATGGCCCCTGGACGTTCTCGCCCACCGTCATCACCAATGACTTCTACCAGCTGCTTCTGAAGAGCAAGTGGCAGTGGCGCAAGTGGAATGGCCCCAAGCAGTACGAGGACAAGGAGTCCAAGTCGTTGATGATGCTACCGGGTGACATGGCCTTTGTCCAGGACAAGGTCTTTAAAAAGGGAGTTGAAAAGTATGCTGCGGACAACGAGGCTTTCTTTGCCGACTTTTCCAAGGTTCTCGTGAAGCTATTTGAGCTTGGTGTCCCTTTCAAGGAGGACACACCTACCTATGTCTTCAAGACACTCGAGTAATCAATTAATTCAAATGCGCATTATGTGATTATGCATGTGTGACTGTGTAAAAGTGTGACAAATGAATGCAACCCATTCCATAAATTCCTTGCCCCCTTTACCTTTTTTTATCAAAAAAAATCCATACTCTATCCTGCTGAAATGCCAGCCTTTCCCGGTGAAGAAAACGTCGCCACACTGTACGTTCGCATGGAGATTTCCCAAATACCTACCTATGCTAACCCTAGCTTTGGTGACGTCCATTATTTCTACGGCCCTGAGACGGCCGTGCCTCCTCACCATCGCTTCGACAAGGGGTCGTATGTTTATCTCTTTGAAGATCCAGCCCAATCCCGGGCTCGCATCGAGGTGGCCAATCGTCCCTCCACTAACCTTCAAGACGCTTTCCAAGGCTGTACGTCTTGTCATCAGTGCCCAAAGTCGTACTAACCGTAGACCTCCACCATGCTTCCATGACATTTTCTTACAAACACAACTGTCTCGTTACTTTTACCGTCGAGAATGCTCCTAGCCCTGAAGAGTGGCATCTGCCCACTTATGACCCTTACAACCAAAACATGTACCATTACCCGCTTCGCTCTGTCGACATCTACTTTTGGACGCACACAGACACCCTCACTTTTGTCAACGGTGTTCGTCGTCTCCTCCCAGAGTCCAAGGTAACTATCCTCCATGAGCCTGTCCAGACCATCCACATGGCCCTATCCCCTCCAACCCAGGCCATGAAAACCCCGTCACCAGCCTCAGATGGCGACTTTGCATTTGCACCCCCTCCCGCATCCACCATGACAGTGTCGACGGACTCCCATCCATCCACCAAAACAACCCCTGCTCCCGTGTCCATCCCACCACCGCCAGTGAGCTTGCCCCAGGCCACGCCCGAGCCCGAATCTACCGCTCCCATTGCCTACAATCCAGCGGCACCTGCTGCTCCCGAGACCATCCGCCCTCGCGAAAAAACGCCACCCCCAGAAGACCCCGTGAACCCCCTGCAGCAGCGTGTGCTCGCAGACGAAGCCACTCCCTTCAGTCCTGGCCTTGTCGTCAAGAGTGACGTCGGCCCACTGAGCCCTGGTGTTCCCGTACCACAGTTTCAGCCACCCCCGGGTGCCGTTTCGTTCTCTAGTCCGCCAACTACACAGCCCGGCATGGCCCCTTCTGCGCCATCATTCTTCCCTCAAACTGCGCCACAAGCTGCTCTTCCAACTCAAGTTGGCTCACCCCTTCCTGCTAGCTATGCGCATTATCCGTCACATGCTCCAGTTTCAGGACATCTACAGCAACATCCCGTCCAAGCCACTGTACCTCGAGCTTCGGGATCCAAAACTCGGAGCAGGATCGATGCAACCGTTAACCAAATCGACAAAGGCATAAGCGGTTTATTTAAACGGTTCGAGAAGCACATAGGCTAGGTACAGAGTTTATTTTTACCTTTTTATACTACATTTTGCTTCTTAATTTGGTATCTTGACAAGCTTCCTCGCTGCCTCTGTCAGAGGAATCGTCGTATATTAGGCCTTTTCTTTTATTATCTTTTACATGCTCGTGATCCTTTTTTTTCTGTAAAGCTCATACTACTGAAGAAAGTTCTGTTGGCAATCTTTGCCTTTTTCATGCACAGTGACGATTTTCACCGTTGATTTGTTTCATTGAACTAAAAAAGATGCAAGAAGGAATTCCAGAGCCATCCAAATTATCCATTCGGAGTTGAAAAAAAAATGAAAAAAGAGAAGAAAGAGACCAACTTCCCACAAGAAACAAGCGCGTCCATCTTTGACACAATTCACTGGCAAGCCCCTCTTTACACGTCTATTTTTTTTTCTTTTTCGTATTCATCCTGGGCTGCACAAAAAACGACCTCGTCCCATCCTTTTTTTTCTCTGTCCACAATCCCAAAAACAAAAAAAAGACTCCAAAAAAGACGGCAAAGAGGCAGTGCTACCAGTGTTGAGCCACATATCTGTTCCAAGGCATATTATTGTACTGGGCGCATCGGAAAGCTGTGAAAGCGTCTTTTGCCACGCTTCTTTTGCATAGATTAGGTTGCAAATTCCCAATTTCTTACAGACAGCGTTTATTATTGGCAGATTGGGGATCCGGGCTTTGCCATTGCAAAATATTACATGATGCCTTCATAGAGGTTTCATTTTTTTTAGAAATCACACGCATGAAGTTCCCATAAAAGATTGTTTTTTTTTTAAAAAAAAACTTTTGAAGAAATCAAGAAGCAGGAAGAAGGGGATGTATATCACACCGAGAGAAACTTTGTTGGGCTCTAACCGCCTGGTGGCGAGGGATGGCTCGACACCGAATGGCACAGTTATTGCATTGGTGAGTCGGCATTGCATCTCTTTTTTTTCAGCGATGCTAATAGAAGTTAGGCAGTGGCAGGCATTATCGTTGCCATCATCATCGTCCTTCTCGGCATTGTGACATTTCGACGGTCGAGGCGAAGAGTAGAAAGACCGGCCGAGGATAGAGCTATACCCACCACCGTAGCCCAAACTACACCTGCGCGAGCCATTAGTCTTCGTTCTGTCTTGACGCTACCTCCCTATAAATCACAGGCCACGGAAAACGAGCATGTCATTGGACGAGAAGGCGAACGAGATGGGATCGATGTGGTGGTTCAAATGCCAACGGTGGAAGAAGACGAGGCTTTACGGGAACAGGAAATGGATATGCTGTATCGTCTTCGTCTTGAGCGCACAGAGCAGAGAGAGCGACGAGCGCAGCTCCGAGAGGCCGAACGGGATGCTTTGCGACGAAATGACCAACAGACGTATGAGGCGCTGCGAGGCCAAGCCCGACAGCAGTCACGCGCCAACCGCGACACCATTGTAGCCCTCCGCAATGAGCACACTCGCATCAAAGACTCTAGGACCCGTGCAGTCAGTAGTGTGAATTACGCAGATGTCGGCGTGGCCCGGCTGGACGGATCGCGGGTAAAGGATAGCAACATGGAGAGCGAAAATGCTGGTCTTCTCAGCCATGCGGCTCATATGGGCCTCCAAACGCATCAACGAGGGCACAGCACAAGCTCCAATCGCAGTGCTCTTACCACGGCAAGCGAAGAAGCACCCGTTCTGCATCCCATTGATACAAATGTGGCACCAGAACGAACGCTCCGCCACCCAGCAAGCGCACAGAGTATCCCCCTCTACTCGCCACCAGGCTACGGTATTCTCCCCACATCTGATGGCCCAGTGGAGGCACCCGGTTCGATCCCAGAGCCACCCAATTACTCCCCCATCCGAAGGACGCCGGCCATTTCAATCGACCAGCATACGTCTCCAGAAGAGAGTTTCTACGATGACTCTTTTCAGGACGCCTTGTCAAGGCATACAAGTGTAGCGGGCGATACTCCGGAAACAAAGACGCTATCTGCACCACCACGATTGCCGAGTTTACGCACCAATCAACTCCCCAAAATTGTCATTGATGGCTTGCAGACGCCACGAACACCCAAATCCCCCACAGAAACCCCCTCATAATTTTTCATTTACATTTACATATTTTTTGGCCTCATATATAAATTTGCAATAGACACTTCAATTCCGTTGAAAAAGCTAGGAACCGAGATCACATGATAATGATCTTATTAGTAATGGACCTCTCTTTCATCATCACATGAAAATTTTAAGCAGATCTTCATCAAGCAATACAACTGCGATTTGCCATGTGCCCAAACGCCGAAGCTGATCCATACGCACGAGGCAAAGCTCTCTTCTCTGATGAAATGGAGCAACTGCGTGACATGCAGTCTATGGAAAATGAGTCAAATTTCTTTGACGATGTCTTTGAAACGGATGGTATTGAAGAGACCCATCCGTCTGACATGAGGAGTCTGGAGCGGGAGCATACGAATGTAGGATACAGGGATGGCATTGCAGACGGGAAGCAAGTGAGCGTCCAGGAAGGCTTTGATGAGGGCTATACGTTAGGCGCAGCCGTTGGATTAGAGACAGGACAGATTCTGGGTCTTTGGGATGGTCTCGTGGACGCCGTCAAGACGGATGATGATCGCCTAACAAAACTAGCCATGGAAGCTCGCCAAGAACTGACATTGGAAAATATACTGGCAAAAGAGTACTTTGGACCCGATGGGACATGGATTTATGAAGCCAGAGAATCGGACGACAGCACAGTTTTCGATATTGCATTTTCACATCCATGCATTCGGAAATGGCGGCAGATTCTACATGCAGAGCTGAGAAGACTAGAGATTCCATGGGGAACGGCGAATGATGCGGAGGCATTGGCTAAGAAATTGCATTTGCATAATGCTAATGATCATGAACGGGAGGCAAAAGTCATTCCATTGCCCAAAAAGACAGACAAGGATAGCCAGGCACTCGATTGGTAAATCGAAGAAAGATGCCCGTCTATGGATGATTTTTGCGTATTGTAGGCATCATTTGCTGCCGAGGACAATTCCCATGCAAATTCAGAATGGGTTTATTATTTCTGCGCTATCCCTTACTCAGAGACAACACCCACATTCCCGTTATTAACGGCAATAAGGCTCCATAGACTAGCTCTTTAATCAACACGAGCTTGTCTTGGCTAGGTCCAATATAAGATGGTTGGTTGTGCATAATGGCAATGAACCACAAAATGAAAAGATAGCCTTTTGTTTTTTACTGAATGACCGCAAAGAGTATAAAGTTCCGTAGCTTTCAAAAAATTAATGATGAACACATAATACAATGCAGACCCAGCAAATATGTATTTGCGCTACGTTATTTCTCACTTCATAGACTTACACAAAGTGTGATTTTGCAACAGGCCCGATTCAACAGAGATGAAAGTCTCGACCGATTACATAACCATATTTGTACATTGTATGTTCAACCACCGAGGATCATTGTGGGTCTATTTCATCAAAATGACGTAGGCAGCCGAGGCAACATGATGAATTTTCACATTGTTGGTGAGATTGGTGGATTTATTGGATGGGTTTTTTACTAAAGTTTGTACATAAAGTTATCAGTTGTGGCTCGTTTGAATCAGCGTTGACGGCAGGCAGCTGGATAGTCATATTAATGTCTTCAAACATACCCCTCATAGGTCCTTCTAGAGTGCCGATGTGAGAAAATAGGAAAACCTGCGCCTCTATTTTTTAAGACGCAAAGAAGAATGAAAATGTACAGCTTTTTTTTAAAAAAAAGGAAAAAATATTAAAGTAAAGGAGATACATGGAGATTGTCCACGGCAAAATTTCCATATATCGACTCATCAAAGATTGCATAAAGTGTAGAAAGAGTGCCCAGAGAAAAAGCTTTTAAAGCCCTCGACTCTTGTCATCATCATCCTTTCTTGATAAGAGGTCGAGCCGATTCAAAAAGATTGCCACCTAGTCTCTTTGCGTCTGATCAGTTATTAGTTGCTGGTATGCATTTTTCATTCCTTTACAGCACCATACGCTAACATTTAACGGCAGCTCCAAAGCTACTCCGCCAAAAAAATTTTCGGGAAGACCTTGCTCCTCCGGGCTACACATTAGTGCTGCGAAAGGAAGGCTTTCAAAAAAAAGAAAAAAAAAAGTTACAAAAAAAGAGTACATTCAGCAACAAAAATGGCCGAATCGTCCGACCACCGACATTCTGGGAAATTCTCTACAGATGCAGGTGGAGAAAACTCCAAACATCCAGTGGCTACTCATTTTAGCCATAGCTATATGGATGCCACGTATCCTCCTCATTTCCGGCAGCATTTCACTCTGGGCTCTGAGGAGAGGATGGATCTCGAAGAAGCAGACAGCAATGCTCCTGCTGCCAATGCCGCAACAACTGTGAATGGCAACCTTGCGCCTCCACCTGTTGACAGTACTGGGCATGCCGCTCATCTCCCTCAGGCGGAATCCGGAGCTGAAGAGGCTGCGTCAGTGGCAACTGTTGGTGAAGATATGGGCCGTATGAACTCACAGGCAAGCTTGAACGCGAGATTGCGGAACAGTCGCCAAGAATCGCATGCTGAAGTCATCAAGCAATTGAAGAAAACAAAGGATTTTAACTGGAAGAAGATGATGTCGAGTAAGATGGACACCTTTCATGAGCCTTGGAAATCAAAACCAAAAGGCAATGGCGGGCCCAGTGGAACGGCAGAAGAAGGCACTGCGTCTCCAACGACAGAAAGCAAGAATGCATTCCGCAAGTTTTTGCAGTCGCAGGCATTCAAACATGATGGTCGACTGATGGTTGATGTCAACAATGGCGCTCTGTCCAATGTGCTTGCATCTGCCATTCAGCGGTTGACATTGAATGATCGTGACAGTGCTGGGGCTAGTCAACCTGAGCGTATCCCTGTCGATGCTTTGCCCGAGTCTTCGCGAAAGTATGGCGAGTTGAGCCACCGTCTTTCCCACCAGAAGATACCAAAGCTCAATATTGTCATCATGGTCATTGGTTCGCGTGGTGATATTCAGCCCTTTATGAAGATTGGAAAGGTTCTGAAGGAAAAGTATGGCCATCGAGTACGTGTGGCGACGCATCCGACCTTTAAGGAATTTGTAGAAGACAAGAGCGGGCTCGAGTTCTTCTCTATTGGCGGTGATCCCGCCGAGCTGATGTCGTTTATGGTCAAGAATCCCGGCATGATTCCCAGCTTGTCTACTGTGCGTGCAGGTGAGATTGGCCGAAGACGGTCACAAATGGCCGAGATGTTTGACGGGTTTTGGCGTGCTTGTGTCGACACAACAGACGACCCTAACGACCTTGAAAATGTCCACATGACGGGGTCCAAGGAACCATTTGTGGCCAATGCCATTATTGCCAACCCTCCTAGCTACATCCACGCACACTGTGCAGAAGCCCTGGGAATTCCTCTGCACATAATGTTTACGTTTCCGTATACACCCACCGAGGCATTCCCCCATCCGTTGGCGAGCATGGCAAAGCGAGAGCATGACGAAGGCCCGGCGAATGTGAGCTCCTATTTGATGGTAGATCTGATGGTGTGGCAAGGCCTTGGCGACCTGGTTAACAACTTCCGTGTCAAAACGGCGGGTCTAGATCCGATCTCCATGATTTGGGCACCCAGTATTCTCTACCAAATGCACGTTCCATTTTCTTATCTGTGGAGCCCCAAGATGATTCCAAAGCCAAAAGACTGGGGCCAGGAAATCGACATTGATGGATTTGTTTTTATGGAGCTTGCCGAGGGCTTTACCCCTGACGAGAGTCTTGTCAAGTTCTTGGCCGAATCAGAGAAGCCTCCCATCTATATTGGCTTTGGCTCGATTGTGGTGGACAATCCGGAAAAGTTTACAAAGATGATTTTCGAAGCCATTGACATGGCGGGCGTGAGAGCGCTTGTGTCCAAGGGATGGGGAGGGTTTGGTGGAACAGGAGAGGACACGCCTGCGAATGTTTATATGCTCGGCAATACGCCACACGACTGGCTGTTCCCCAAAGTGAGTGGCGCCGTGATCCATGGTGGCGCCGGCACGACAGCCATGGCCTTGAAAAATGGACTTCCAACGATGGTGGTGCCCTTCTTTGGTGACCAATACTTTTGGGGGTCACGTATTGCCAAGAGCAAAGTTGGGCCCGAGTTTTTGCCGTATCGTGAAATGACCGCTGAAAAGCTGGCCGAGGGCATCAAATATTTGCTGACCGACGAGGCCCGTACGGCGGCCAAGACTGTGGCAGAGTCGATTGCACGCGAGGGAGATGGTGCAGACAATGCATGCAAATCGTTTATGCGGACCGTTCGGTTGGAGAGCCAAAACTGCATGCGGTGTGCCATTTTCCCTGAACGAGTTGCGGTCTGGGTGGTGAAGGACTCTAGTATCCGGCTGAGCTCGATGGCCGCCGAGTGTCTGGTGCGTCGAGGGCTGTTGACGTACAAGAACTTGCGGATTCTGCGGCACACGGAGTGGAACAACTTCGAAGGGCCTGGAGATCCGCTGACGGCTATTTTTGGCACTCTGATACGGTCTTTAAGAGACATTGCGGCTGGTCCGATATCTGCCGCCACGGGTCTTGTCAAGGGCACGACGAATGAGGCGAAGCGTCGCCGGGATGTGGCCAAGACGAAGCGTGCAGGAAAACCGACTGTCCAAGGGGAGAATGGTGCAGACGGGGCGGACAGTGCCGTCGTCATTTCACCAGGGACTGATCCTTTGAGTGCTTCTCCGAGCACAGCGTCGAGTGCAGTGTCCCCAGGCTCGCCAGGCTCGCCTTCCTCCTCGTCGACAACGTCGACCCAAAAGGAGACGTCGTTTGAGGATGTCTTTACGTCGATGGGGAAGGACCTAGGACGGTCTTTGGAGGCGTTGGCATTGGGGCCTGCTGAGGCCTACAGCTACGTGACACGGGGATTGCACAATGCTCCGTATCTGTATGGTGACCGCACGGTGCGTCGTACGAGGCACATTTCTGGTATCAAGAGTGGATTGCTGGCGGCGTGTGATGAGTTTGTATATGGCATATATGATGGTGTGACCGGGCTTGTGACCATGCCAGTGCGGGAAGCACGGGAGGATGGATTCCAGGGACTGCTACGGGGGACGGGCCGGGGCCTTATGGGATTTGTGATTAAGGACACGTCTGCGGTGGTGGGGCCTTTGGGCCACACGCTGAAGGGTGTGGTGAAGCAGATTGACCGTTCACGGAACCCGCAGGTGTATATTACGAAGGCGCGGATGGCGGAGGCACGACGAGAAGCGGATGCCATGGGAGAGGCGGCGTTCCAGGAGCTCTTGCGCACGGCAGAGAAGGGATGGACGGTGCTGCACGAGCTGATGGAGTATGTGATTTTGAAGAATGGAAAGGCGAGCAAGAGCAGGAGAAAGAAGCTAGCCGATATTGAGTCGGCCGATGGATATTTGGCGCCGTTGAGCGGGCGGTCTCAGCTATTCTCGTCGCAGATGCTTGTGCCGAATGATGTTTTGGGGGATTTGGCATTGGCTGTGGAGAATGTAGGCCTGGCGAGCATTACGCTGGAGGCATTGAAGAATGGCGAGGAGCTGAAGAATGTGGTGTGTGGGCATTCGGCCAACTGTGAGCCGGCCATGGAGAGCGGCGTTTGTACGGTGACAACGCATGCCAACCGGCACAGGAACCATACAGACATGCCGCTGCTGTGGAAGACACACCAGTTGTCAGAGCCAGAGACGCAGGAGGAGGACGCGATGGAGGCGTTGGGAGATCGCGGGGTGGCTGTTGCGGCATAGGTGAAGCAGCCCATTTTTTAATTCTACAGAATCCTTTTTACGATACTTTTTGTAATGGCAAAAGACTATTTCCTTTATAAAACGCTTCAATGTTGAATGAACCGCTTTGTCTTTTCACATCTGTATGGGGAGGTACCTATTTCGACTTGCATGACTGGCGCCACTAAAGGCTGCCTAACGGCTGTTCTTGGATAAGCGCCTCTTGACCGTCACAGGGCAGGAGTAGGTACCTGTCGAGGTACACGGGGCCCAGAAGGGCCGTTGATCGATGACGTTGTGAAGCTATTCTGAACGTGTGAGATCTGTGATCGTTTTTGCGCTTCCAAGACCTCTGGTGGACAGCATGGACGCCAACTTTATGGGACAAGGGTTTTCCATGCCGGTAGCAGATGAGTTTCTAAACGGCATGCACTCTCTGCAGCAGCAGGACTGGCAGCAACAGCAGCAGCAACAGCAGCAGCTCCCACAGCGTCAGCATCAGCAGCAGCAGCAGCAGGACTATGGGTATATGAACCATGGATTTGGGGATGCCTCGTTTGCCCAGATGAATGTGTTTCAGCAGATGCCGCAAATGGCCCAAATGGCCCAAGTGCCCCAAATGCCCATGGGCCAAATCCCACACATACCACAAGTACCACAGATGCCACAACTGTCGCAGATGTCGCAGATGGCCCATCTGGGACAGATGCAGATGCCCCAAATGCAGATGCAAATACCTCAGCAGATGCCGCAGATGTCACATATGCCCCAAATGCCCCAAGTGCCCAAAATATCCCATGTGTCCCAGATGTCGCAGCAGATGCCTCAGCAGATGCAAATACCCCAAATGGCACAGCCACCGCTGGGAATGTCTTTATTAGCGCGGCCCGGGGGCTATCCGCAGTTCCAAAACTACAAGACAGAGGCCAGCTATCACCAGTACCTTGTAGACCAGCAGATGAAAGAGATCCAGCAAGCACAAAAGGCCCAGAAGGAACAGCTCCAGGCGCAACTCGACTCGAGAAAGGATTCTCCCTTTGCGCAGCGTCTTTTGCAAAGCCCTTCCCCCCAAGAACAAAGTGAAGTCGAAGAGGAGAGCCGTAATCTGAAATGTTCCATTCCAGGGTGCCCCATCAAAACAGAGTTTCTCACGCGGGAAGACATGCTGAAACACCAAAAGGAGCCCCATGGCCGCTGGGTGCACCGCTGCTCCGTGAAAGGCTGCTACTTTGAACGTGACGGCTTCGGCTTCGACAACCCACTGGATCTCTCCATGCACACGGAACGGCACAGAGAGAACCGACGGAAGGGCTACCTGTGCCCATGCTGTGCACCCTGCATCGGAAAGTACTTTTTCCTGTCCAAGAATGACTTGAGTGTGCACGCCGAGGCCCAGCACGATTTCCCCCGGGAACACGTGTCCCACCAATTCGCGCCGAAGCTGCTCGACGTGCCAAAGGATGGGCAGGATGCTTATACTTCGTCAGATGACGACGGCTTCAACAACCTCAACGATCCCGATAACCCAATCAAGCTAAAACCTATACCGGTGGTGCTCGACTAATGCCTTTCCTTCTTTTTTGCCATATGTATGTAATACCTAGTATTGCTTCACTTCTCTACTGTAGTTATATCTATAAAGGCTTTTTTACAATCAGGGCGCTGGTCGCGGTCCGACAATTTGCCGTCGATTCGCACCAATGCCCTGTGATCCACGGCTCTGGTTATCGCCTCGCGTATATCCTGTCCATTGGTTGCTATCCCATTCGTTGTTGATGCCATCCACGCTGTCTGGCTGCCGCACCAATGCTGCCGTCTTCTTGCGGTTCTCCTCCCACTCACGCTGACGCTGGCGTTCCAGCTCCATCTCGCGCTCCAGCAACGACAGACCCGTCCGCGGAGGCAAGCTTGGTGCCTTCTCTGCCTCCTTCTCGGGCGTAGGCAGTGCCCGGGGCGGCAAGGGAGGCAAGGCAGGCTGATTATACGTTCTGGGGTCAGGCAACGGCCGCGGCGACAGGGGCTCTGGCTCGTCATCAAACAAGATCGGCTCCATTCGCGGTCGGCTCTCGCTAGGCGGTGCATCGATGACCTCCTTGTCGTGTCGGGACCAGGACCCGTGTCGTGCTGGGGGGCCGCCCGCCTCCTCAAACACCCGTGGCCGGCTGCGTGACCGTCTGCGTTTGTCGTCGACGGCCAGGGTGGCTGCTGCCGACTGCACAGACGGCCGTATCGTCCGCAGACGGCTCTGCCGCTCCCGTTCGTATGACTTTTCGCGCTCATATGCCTCTTCCAGCTCCTTTTCGAGCTTGCTTATGCGCTCCCGGGCCTCGTCCGCTGTTATCTGCGCATTCCTTTCACCCAGGTACTGGCTGAGGAACTGTCCGCGCAGCCGGGCATCACCCGCAGCAGACACCCGTTTATTTTTGGCCTTTTGCCGCACTTCGGCTAGTCGCGACTCGGCTTCGGCCTCCTCGCGCTTGCGTGCTTCTTCTGTAATCTTCCACTGGCGCTCTTCTTCTGCCCAGCGCTCTTTTTCTTGCTCCTGCCGCCGCCTTTCATCCTCGCGACGCTTCTGGTCTTCCAACTCCCTCTTCTTTTGTTCTTGCTGCAAACGCTCCCGCTCTCGTTCCTTCTGCAGCTCTTTTTCGAGCTCCCTTTCACGCTCCTGTCCGCGTCGCGTCTCCTGTGCCCGTCGGAACGAGTCTCTGCTGGGTACGGCTGGCCCTGTCCCAACAAGTGGCCGTCGCGGCCCATAACTGATGCCCAACTTCGCCTGGTTGGCGCCCTCCCCGTATCCATGGCTGGGCGTGCTCCACGACGGCACAGTGCCCCCAGACCCCGTCCGCGAGGACCCAGACGTCGAGGCCGTTGAAACAGTGCGGCCCAGCGTCGTT
Organism: Chrysosphaeria jannelii; assembly: GCA_020002325.1. Taxonomy (NCBI): domain Eukaryota; kingdom Fungi; phylum Ascomycota; class Sordariomycetes; order Ophiostomatales; family Ophiostomataceae; genus Chrysosphaeria; species Chrysosphaeria jannelii. The sequence goes on from JAGKRY010000068.1 coordinate 78,113, forward strand.
ACGCCAATGGACGTCGCAAAGACAGAGGGCTTGGCCCTGTTGGCGGCTGCACTAAAGGCCCGCAGACACTGCAGAACCTGCGCTGGGTCCTTCTTCTCAAACAGATCCACCGTCAGGAAACAATCGTGTGGCTGCAGGAAGAGAGGCGGCCCCTGGCAGGCATTTAGAAAGAAGGAAATGTTTTCCATCTGTACAAAGGGCATCCTTGACTTCTTCCACCGCACCTCCTCCGCCAGCACCATATTCACCATCTTGCAGAGGGCCACGCCGTCCCGCAGAGACTCTATCAGATCGCCTTCCAGTGGCTCGCCTAGCACACCTTCGACCCATTTCTGCACTTCCTGCGCCCCCTCTTCCGTGTACTTTTCCAGCCGCAGCCGTCGCAGATCACCGTCTAATGAAGTCACCGATGCCATTTTTCTTGGTCTCCTAATTGTCTAGTCAAATCTTCCTACTCAAGACGCAAGGTCTCCTGGTCTGGTACGATCCCGAGGCCCGCTTCACCGCCTTCCAGTCGTATATGCTTATCTAATTTCCTCTTTCTGGGCAGATCGCATCCAGACGACCAAAAGGTACCTGCTATGGCTAGCAAACTCTCTCTGCTGTGGAAGACGTGGTACGGCTGGAAGTCGCTGCGGCTGCCGTGGCGCAACCAACGCCTCTGCGGTGCGTATCCATAAAAAATATGCTCGAATCACTGACAGCAGGCCACGATTTGCAAGGCAACACATACTGGGAGTTCCATGACACCCGCCACACCGGCTCGGACACCAGCCACATGCGCATGCGCCGTCTTGTCAAGTACCCCAACGGCACCCACCCCGGTACCGTGCGGGTCCCTCCCGTGTGGCATCAATGGCTGCGTCACGTGCGACCAGATGCACCCTCGCTGCAGGAACAGCAGCTCGAGGTGATGCGGCAGGAGCGAATGAAGGTTCTTGCTCAGAAAGCCGATGCGCGGTGGGCCGCATCTCTGGAAGCGCCCGAGGGTAGTGCCCCGCAGCTGTCAGAGACGAAAGGGCCCCTGCCTTCCGAGCCTCGCAAGCAACCCAGCGCCCCAGGCGAGGCGTTCCAACCGCAAGCATGGGTGCCGTGAGAGGTACCAATACTTGTATCTCCATCGAGGCATGGCGTCATGGGTGGGTCGAAAAGATGGGCCGAGTCCCGGTGTCTTTCATAAATTCCATTGCATCAAATAGAAAGCAAAAAAAAAAAAAAAAAAAAATAAAAAAAATAAAAAAATAAAAAAAAAAAAAAAAAAAAAAAAAGTGTGTATGAGACTCGAACTCATAATATTAGCATCCGTAGTACCACGTTTAACCATTAAACTGACACACCTATTAATATATATATATATATATATATTAATTTA